>JAODAL010003351.1:0-135000 GCA_025379985.1 Phyllomedusa bahiana
GTGGGGGCCATTTATATATTTATAAAAATTTAACCTGTTCCCCGGAGCCGCTTTTTTTCAAGACTAAATTTTTTTTAATTTTTAAACCCCTCCTCATAACCCAGGCCTCTTAACACACCCAAATATTTGTTGCCTTGGGGGCAGCTGATTGACAAGCATCTGGTTTTAGTCATGTCTACAAGAACCCCCAGATCCTTCTCAACGAACGATTCTCCCAGTTTTCCCCCCTAGGCATATACCCTGCGATTATTATCCCAAAGATGCGAACTTTAATTTATCCACTTTGAACCTCATTTTTTCAAGTGGATACCCAAAAACACTTGGGTGTCCAGGTCTGCTTGCATTTAAAAAATCACCATAGATTGCATGCACAAATGCTTTGGTGGTCATCTGCAAAAATAAAAACAGTGCTTTTACCCCCCTCCACTATATCATTAAAAATACATTGAATAAAAGAGGACTGAATACTGAGCCCGGGGGGCACACCATCATAACCGGGACCACTCAGAATGGAGTCTTTTACCACCCCCTTCTGAGTAAGACCCGATACCATTTTTAATCCAATTACAAACTGATATTTCTAACCCAATAATTCTAATTTCCCCAACAAACGCTTAGGGGGCAGTTCAAAACGCCTTTGCAAAGTCTAAAAAAAAATATCCACAGCCCCCCCACTATCAGGCTTCCACTCCCTCTTAAAAGCGCAGGTTGGTCTGAAAACTTCTGCCCTTTAAAAAAAACCATGCGGCAATACTTATAATTTTGTATTCTCCAATTTTCCTGTTTAGCCCTTAGAGCCCCTCCAACATTTTTCCCCACAAAGATTTTTAAATTACGGTCATAATTACCTACAAGATTTGGAGCCTTTTTGAAGTTGGGAACCACATTTGCCTTGCCCCTTTTCCCCCTGGCACATCCCCTCAGCGGGGAAATCTCAAAATTCATTACAGAGATAACAGCTGAGCTTTTTAAGGACCTTGGGTGAAACCCTCGGGGCCAAAAACTTTGTTAAATTTATTTATTTAATTGTCTTGGACCATTTCTACATAGCCAAAAAAATTAGATCAGTTATGTATTAAAAGTACTGGATCACCTACATCCCACGGGGACCCCCCCATTTTTAGTTTTATACAGGCACCTATTATATTGTCGTCACGGGGTCCCCCACACACTATTTTTTCTTCTGGTTAGAAATTAAGATGAAAAACCTTTTTAAAAGCTCTCCCTTCCCTAATCCCATGACCAGCCCCCCCATTATTGTTATTTAAGGTCCTACATGTTAACGTTGTTTTTTTTGGGGCTTTATTTGTTTAAAAGAATTTCTTGGGGTTTTTTTCTTGCGTCCCTTGGGGCCCCCTGCCTTATTTTTTTATTTTAGCTGCTTTTATCACTTTTTTTTTTACAAATTTTGTTAAGCTCTTTGTAAATTTCCAAGGCTAATGCCAACCCCTCTGACTTATATTGCTTAAATACCCTGTGCTGTCTGCTCCTTTTGTTTATGCAGCTGATCCTTAATTTCCTCAGTGATGTTGGGCAAAGTTACGGCCCAAAATATTTTGGGCACAGAGGTTTTTGAAGCCAATGGTCTTTTTTTTTTAAATTTGTGTTTAGGGGTCTTTGTCTTGTTGGTTTTATAACCTTCGGCCCATCTGAGGTCCAGGCGTTGGGAGAATTTTCATCCAGGATACTCTGTACTTGGCCCCCTTCATTTTTCCTTCAATTGCAACCATAAATCCTGCCCTCGGGGAGCTGAAAAAACCCCCATAGCAAAGTGCCCCCCCCAAAACCAAACCAAAGTTTCACTGTTGGGATTTGTATTGGGCAGTGAAAGAGCGTGCCTTGGGGTTTTTTCCACACATAACGCTTAGAATTTTAAAAACCCAAAAAATTCAATCTTATTTTTACCAGACCAGGGGAATTTTTTTTTCCTAGTCCCGGGAGTCCTTCATGTGTTTTTTTTCAAACTGTAAAGTGGGGTTTCATTTTGTCTTACTCTGAGGAAAGGCTTCCGTCGGGACACTCTGCCCTAAAGCCCCCCACTGGTGAGGCTGCAGTGACTTTTCCCCATTCCCCCCTACTCAAATTTCCCGGAGCTCAGCCCCAGTGATTTTTGGGGTTCTTTTTTCCCTTTCCCCAACCCGGCTCTTCTCTTTACAATTGCTTTGTTTTTGGGTTTGGGCTTTAGGTCAGGGAAAAGTTGTGGTTTTCCCAAAAGCTTTCCCTTTTAAGGGTTATGGAGGGCCCCTGGCTCTTAGAACCGTGCTGCAGAAAACTTTTTAACCCTTTGGGCCGATCGTGCCTTGCCACAATTTTTGTCTCTAGCTCCTTTTGGGAAATTCCTTTAAACCCCATATTCCTATTGCTCTACATGACTGTGAGCGTGAGGTCTTGTTAAAAAACCCGTTGTGGGTTTTTTAAAAAGTCCAATCAGTTTAATTAAAACAGATGGTCTCCAAGAAGGAAAAAACCATCCACGGGGGACAGAAGGAAAGGGCAGCAGGAGTGAAAATAAGTGTCCCGCACAGGGGCTGAACCCTTATGCCATGGATATTTCAGTTTTTTTTTTTAAAAAAACTTGCAAAAAAATCTACATTTCTGTTTTTTTTTTTTTTCAAAAAGGGGTGCAGAGTGTACAAAGAACTGAAAAATTTACTTTTTTTGGGTCTTATCAAAAGACTTTCAATAAAAAGAGTGAAAAATTTAAAGGGCGAATTAATTCCATACCCACTGAATTCCAGTGAAGGAATGGATTTTTCTTTTAAAAGCTTATTTATTTCTATTGCTCGGGGCTTTTTGCACTAGCGGGTTTTTTTGCCCAAGCTGACACAACCCCCTGCAATATTACCCCCAGTATCCAACACACCAGGGGGACTGGGAAAGCCTAACGTCAAAGCGGACCCTCAAATGTGATGTCCCCTCTGGATGGCTCAGGCGGGAATTTAAAATGGAAAGAACCAGTATCGATGGTTCTTCCCATTCTGAAGTACAGGCTGCAGCTGTCAGTTTTTTCCTTCTGGGGATGGGGAAAATGGGGACCTCTGTAGTTTTTTTTAAAAAAAAATTATTTCTTTAATCTAAACATAGAAATCTACTGTAATGATTACAGGAGCTGCCCACTTTAGAATTCTTAATAAATAAATGATTTTTTAAACAAATAAAGTGTCCACCCCCCATTTTCCATAGCCAGTCAAGGTAAAACGGAAAGCTGCAGCCTGATACTATCAGAATGGGAAGGTCCCTTCCGACTCAAAAAATACCGGCCTGCAGCCGCCCCAAAAGTGGACCATCACATTAGGGTCGCTTTTATGGTAACCTGGGTCTTTTTCCCATACCCCCGTGGTGCATTTGGTACTGGGGGAATGGACACAGGGTTTTGTCACCTTGGGTGACAGAAACTACTGCTGGCTGACACCAAGCCCGAGACATAGTAATGGAGAGGTGTCTGTCAGATGCTTCTTTTACTAAAATTGGAATTAAAGAAAAAAATACACACACAATATTTTTTATTTAGATAAACACTCCCTGACATCAGCCCTCTTTCACCATTTTATTAAAGAAATCAATCCAACGTTGGTCTGACATAATCCAGTGAGTCCGACATATTCCAAAAGGGAAACCTGTATAAATATAAGAAAGTTAAAAAAAAAAACATGACAGTACTAAACTCTTATCTCCTGCAACCCCTGATGATTATGCCTGTGGCTGATCATCTGGGGGTGCAGGGTACGGAGTTCAAACTGCAAAATTTGATTGTGGGGAGTACTGAGCACTGGCGCAGCACAATCTCTTTGGGGTGGTCCAAGGCCCCCCCCCCCCCCCTCTCCGAGGAGATTGTAAGCTGTGCTCTGTACTCCTCTCTCTCACCACTCCCCACCATTGTATTGTGCATCCTACTGCCAACACAAAATACAACCCCCATCACCTCTCCACCTAATAACCCATAGTATTCTCACTTCCACCTATCACCCCATAATATCTCCACCTAATACCCCATAATCCTCTCACCTCTACCTACCACTCCACCTATCACCCCATAACCTTCCCACTTATTACCCCAAAGTCCTCTCACCTCCACCTATCACCCTATAACCTTCCCACCTGCACCTATCACTCCATAAACTCCTCACCTTTCACCCCATGTGGAATTTGTACAGAGGTGAGCAAAGGTAGGGAAGTGCTGAAAAAAAATAGAATTCTAATATGTTTGTCACTCCATCTTGGATGCAACAAGATGGCTCTCATTTAGGGGTGTTTGACAGGTTTTTTTTTAGCATTGGGGAAGCAGTTCCGGCATTGTTTTTTGGGCTTCATTTTTACAGTACTTGCCGTGCCATTTAAATGACAGGATAACTTTACTATACAGTCGGTACAATTACAATGATATACATTTTTTATGTTCTATTACTTTTACACAAAAGAAATGTGTTTAGCAAAAATTGACATAGTCTGACAGCCATATTTTTTTATTTTTCTGCATATGGAGATGATTAAGGGCTTGTTTTTGAGATGATATTTTTATTGTCATCATTATGGGCTTCATATTAATTGCTTTTTATCGAGGTTATTGTGAGGCGTTTTGTACAAAAGATAGCAATCCTGGTAGTGTTTTTTATTTTTTTAAAGTGGTCACTGTGTGGTATAAATGACATCCTAGCTTTATTCAACAAATCGATACGATTACAGCGATACCCAGTTTGTATATTTTTATGTTTTACTGCTTTTACACAACAAAAACACTTTTATTCAAAAAGGAAACACGTTTGTGCATCGCCATAGCCCGAGAGCCATAACTTTTTTTATTTTTCTGTGTATGGAGCTGTTTAGTCGCTTGTTTTTTGTAGGAGGAGTTGATGTTTTTATTAGTATAATTTTTGGGGGGCACAAGACTTTTTGATCGCTTTTAAATCTGTTCTTTGGAAGGCAGTGTGTAGAAAATACAGCAATCCTAGTAGTGTTTTTGATTTTGTTTTTTAACAGCACATCACAGTACACCTGACATGTTACTTTTTTTTATGGTGAAGCACTTTAAAAAAAAGTGTATTTATTGTGTAAAACAATATTTATGCATCACTAGCCATAATTTTTTTTAAATTTTTATGTATACAGAGCTGTGTAAGGGCTTTTTTTGTGGGATGAGCTTGTGTTTTCATTGGTACCACTTTGGCGTTTATATGACTTTTTGATAGCTTTTGTATTCCATTTTACGTGCTGCGGGATGAATGAAAATTGTAATTCTTTGACTGTCCTTTTTGTTTGTTTTTATGTTGTTCACTCTGTGGGTTAAATAACACAACAGATTTATAGGGAAGGTCGTTACGCACATGGCGATACCAAATCTGATTACTTTATTTATGTTATCTTTTTTGGGGCAATTGCCATTTGTAATGGGAAAAAGGGCGATATATTTGTTTTAATTTAATTTTTTTGATTTGTTTTACTATTTTTATTCCTTTTTTTACTTTTCCCCATAGAGGACTTGGAACAGTGATCTTCAGATCACTGTTACAATGGAGAATAGTACATAGCAGAACTACTGTGCACTGGTCTCTATGGCAACTGTCAATTACTATGTCCTGCCACGCCCACAGGGACAGCCCCGGAAATCTAACAAAGACTTCTTAGACTGTCAGGTGAGAGACCACCCCCACTTCGGAAGCATCACCTCAAAAGGACAACTCAGTTCGGGTTGGATCAACACCTGGGCATTGACAAAACATTTTTTGAGTTGTGCAAATGCTTGGGAGACCAATGAACCAGGTCAGCCCCCTTTTTGGTGAGATCCATCAATGGCTTAGTGAAGACTCAATTTTTTTTTATTAAACTCACTTTAGTAATTGGAAAACTCTAGGAAACGTTGAAGACTCATAGGGCGTTCCCACTTCTCAATAGAGATGACTTTGAATGGATCCATACAAAAGGACTCTGGGTTGATGACACAACCCACAAAGGTTTCGAACCCCCAAACAGGCATTTGGACAATTTGGCAAACAGATTGTTTATATGTAACCTTAATAGCACATTTCTGACATGCTCAACATGGATAGCCCAATTGGTAGAGAAGATTAAGATATCATCCAGGAATACCAAGATATAAAGGCCCAGAAGATCCCAAAAGATATCTTTAATGAACTGCTGGAAGACTGCGGGCATGTTACACAACCCAAAAGGCATAACAAGGTATTCGAAATGTAATTCCAGTGTCAGGGCTGGGCTGTGCTCAGGCTCTAGGGATCTGCAGGCTGCAGCAGCTGATGCACTATCCCTCCCTGATACACATGCTGCTGACAACTCTGTGAGTGACAGGGGCCCAGCCACTCCTGACAGGGGGCGAGTTGCACCAGCCAATGGGAGGACCCGGAGGCCGCTCCAATCAGCTGCAGGGGCGGTATCCAGGAATCCCATTGAAACTCCCTGAAGGCTGGGTGGTGCGCCTGTGATATTCCTGGCTACCTCATGTACTTGTTCGGTTTATTGTGTTTTGCTTATCTGTTCTCCTGACCCCGGCTTGTCTCCTGAGTTTGTGCTTCGCTTCCGTTTGGCTTTTGACCTCGGCTTGTTTACGTTTATTCCTCTGGTTCTGATTTGTGGCTTTGGCGTTCCTATTTGATATTTACCCGGACTGTCTGACTATTCTTCCTTCTGACGGCCCCAGCACTTTAGCAGCGCAGGGACTGTCGCCCAGTTGCCGTCTGCCACCTAGGGCAGCACGTCAAGCAGGCAGGGACAGTGGGCTGGGTTCCAGTTAGGGCTCACTGCAGGCCGAAAACGTTACTGCTCTACCATCACTATGGACCCCATCACAGCTCTGGTAGAGCAGATGCAGGGGCTTACCCAGCTAGTCCAGGATCTGGCGCTGAGGGTAGAACAACAGGAGGCTACCCCAAGTCAGAGGGTCCCTGCATTACCTTCCCCTCCTGTGGAACCCCCTATCCAGTTGCCTGACAGGTTCGCAGGTAACAGGAAGGCCTTTGTGGCATTTAGAGAGGGTTGTCGTCTGTATTTTAGGCTCCGCCCACTTACCTCAGGGAATGAGGAACAAAGGGTGGGAATTGTTATGTCCTTACTGCAGGGTCCCCCCCAGGAGTGGGCATTTTCGTTACCGCATGACTCACCTGAACTGTCTTCTGTGGACAGGTTCTTTGCCGCTTTAGGGGTACTCTTTAATGACCCAGATAGGGAAGCTGTGGCCGAGGCTCAGCTGACCACCTTGAGGCAGGGTGAGAAGACTGTGGAGGAGTTTTGCTCCGAATTTCGTCGCTGGTGCATTCCGTCTGGGTGGAACGACGCAGCTCTCAGATGCCAGTTTAGATTAGGGTTAGCTGACCATGTGAAGGATTTATTGGTGGCTTACCCTACCCCTGGTACTTTAAATGAGGCCATGGCACTGGCCGTTCGTCTGGACAGACATTTTAGGGAAAGACGGCAGAAAAAGGTTCCCCCTCCGGTGGTCCACACCATGGTCACCCGTAAACCGGTTGTTTCCGATTTAAACCCAGAGAAGCCCATGCAAGTGGGGGCTTTTTCTGTCATTGCGGCTAGTGACCGTAGGATTAATCGTCGCATCCAGGGGTTGTGTTTCTACTGTGGAGAAGATGGACACAGAATTCGGGAATGCTCCAAACGGAAGACCAGGTCGGAAAAACTCCAACGCCTAGGTGGTCAGCAGGAGGATCACCTAGGCGAGCAGGTATTTCCTATTGTATCTAATAAGTTGCTGCTACCAGTTAAGATTTCATACTTGTCGCTGTCCGTTCTGGGAGTGCATTTGTGGATTCTGGATCAGCTTCTAATTTTGTTGATGCGTCTTTCGCCAAATGTCTAGGCCTACCTGGAGACCGCTATCTGACTCGCTGCGGGTAGTGGCTATTGACTCCACCCCACTAGCTCGGGGCGCAATCCAATATTGTACCCCTGAGCTGGAGATGGTGGTCGGATCCATACAAAATTGAAAAGTGTATTCTAATTCGTCATGGAGGGGCTGCCCGCTGATGTGGTTTTGGGGCTGCCCTGGCTTCAGAAACATAATCCAGTGTTTGACTGGAATTCAGGGAAATTAGTCAGGTGGGGACAGCGGTGTGTTGACAGATGTCTCCTTACCATGCTGTGCAATACTGATGTGCAGGCTAATGTTCTATCTGGAAGCAGCTGTGCCAGCGTTGAGGCCTATGCGGCATCTTGTGAAGTCTGCGCTCGGGCTAAGGTTCCCAGAACTCATCCTCCTGGTGAACTATGCCCTCCATCTGTACCTGAACGTCCATATGTGGTTCAGGAGGTGGTTAACCCGGTGGCTTATCAGCTGAAATTACCCTCTTCTCTCTGTATACATAACGTGTCCCGTCGTGCACTTAGTAAGAGGTATATTCAGCCTGTGACTCCGCCCTCCAGACCTCCTTCTCCAGTTTGCATAGAGGGGGAGTTAGAAAATGAAGTCGCCCGTAGTTTAGATTCGCGTAAGGCTCAAAGGTCACTGCAGTACCTGGTCCATTGGAAGAGGTATGGTCCTGAGGAGAGATCATGGGTTCCGGCGAAACCTATCCATGCTGATCGCCTGGTAAGGGAATTCCATGAGTCTCACCCAGACAAACCCAGACCAGGGAAGGGTCCGGTGGCCCCTCCTAAAAGGGGGGGTACTGTCAGGGCTGGGCTGTGCTCAGGCTCTAGGGATCTGCAGTCTGCAGCAGCTGATGCACGATCCCACCCTGATACACATGCTGCTGACAACCTTGTGAGTGACAGGGGCCCAGCCACTCCTGACAGGGGCGAGTTGCACCAGCCAATGGGAGGACCCGGAGGCCGCTCCAATCAGCTGCAGGGGCGGTATCCAGGAATCCCATTTAAAATCCCTGAAGGCTGGGTGCTGTGCCTGTGATATTCCTGGCTAGCTCATGTACTTGTTCGGTTTATTGTGTTTTGCTTATCTGTTCTCCTGACCCCGGCTTGTCTCCTGATTTTGTGCTTCGCTTCCGTTTGGCTTTTGACCTCGGCTTGTTTACGTTTATTCTTCTGGTTCTGATTTGTGGCTTTGGCGTTCCTATTTGATATTTACCCGGACTTTCTGACTATTCTTCCTTCTGACTGCCCCAGCACTTTAGCAGCGCAGGGACTGTCGCCCAGTTGCCGTCTGCCACCTAGGGCACGTCAAGTAGGCAGGGACAGTGGGCTGGGTTCCAGTTAGGGCTCACTGCACCTCCCTTGACGTGACATCCGGGGTGTTAAAGGCAATTTTCCACTCATCCTCCTCCTTGATCCAAATCAGATTGTAGGCCTCACGGAGATCGATCTTAGAAAATCAGCGGGTGCCTACAATCTCTTAAGGACCCAGGCGTCCTTAAGAGCATCCTATATAGGCCCTGTCTGAACAGGGCCTTTAACGCTGGGTTACACCATCCTGCCGTCACACACCACTTCTTGAACTCCGTGCAATACTTCTCCACATTAACATTTTCCCTGACGTATTGTCAGGAACTGAGATTCCGCAAGTGATCTGGTTCAGAGTAGTTAACCCCCAGGGACTGAAAGAATCGGCCCAAGGAGGACAACTCCTCAGCATCAGGAGAAAGCTTGAGGGCCCATTCTTGTGGGTCTCCCTGTAAAAGGGAGACAACAACTCCCACCATTTCAGCCTGGGAGGCTAGGGGCTTCACTTGAAAGTAAAGCAAACATAACTCGCGGAACATCTCAAATTTGTCATGGTGTCCTGAAAAACAATCTGGGAGTAGCAATCTGGGAAACCGGTGGCAGAGACAACAGGGGATGCAATCGCCGCTGCGATCTGCTGTCATTTGAGTACATTAACCTGGTATGCCAACTCGGGAACCACACCTACCAAAACCTCCATCCAGTTGGCAATATCCTGGATCGTAGTCGCAACCAAAAAAACATTTGGTGCTCAACCATGTGTTTTGTGACTTATTTTGCATGTAATCATTTATATACAGTAACAGCAGATGTTTTTTAACTATAGTTATTATGTTTTTCAATTGAGGGCTATGATTAGTAGAAAAAACAACTCCATCCATCATTGATTTACCTCTTTTAGGTTTGTCTAGGAGAAGAGTGGGTAAGTAACTGGCTCACTGATAGAAAACAAAGGGTAGTAATTAACGGTACATACTCAGACTGGATCGCTGTTACTAGTGGGGTACCACAAGGGTCAGTATTGGGCCCTATTCTCTTTAACATTTTCATTAATGATCTTACACAGGGAATACACAGTAGAATATCGATCTTTGCAGACGATACTAAGCTCTGTAAAGTAATCAACACAATAGAGGATAATATGTTATTACAAAGGGATCTGGATAAGTTGGAGGCCTGGGCAGGGAAATGGCAGATGAGGTTTAACACTGATAAATGCAAGGTTATGCACATGGGGAAGAGAAATCCATTACATGATTACATGTTAAATGGAAAAACACTGGGTAAAAGTGACATGGAGAAGGACTTGGGAATCCTGGTGGACAGTAAACTTAATTGTAGCAGCCAGTGTCAGGCAGCAGCAGCCAAAGCAAATAGGATCATGGGGCATAGATGCACATGATGAGAACATTATTCTCCCATTATACAAGTCACTGGTTAGACCACACATGGAATATTGTGTACAGTTTTGGGCACCAGTGCACAGGAAAGACATTGTAGAGCTTGAACAGGTACAAAGGCGGGCAACAAAAATAATAAAAGGACTGGGTGGACTGCAATACCCAGAAAGATTAGCAAGATTAGGGTTATTTAGTTTAGAGAAAAGAAGGCTTCGGGGGACATAATAAATATGTTTAAATACATCAAAGGTCAATATAGAGATCTCTCCCAAGATTTATTTATACCCAGGACTGTATCTAGAACAAGGGGGCATCCTTTACGTCTTGAGGAACGAAAGTTTCTACATAAACATAGAAAGGGATTCTTTACTGTAAGAGCAGTGAGACTATGGAATTCTCTGCCAGAGGGACTTGTCATGGTGAATTCAATAACCAAGTTCAAAATGGGTTTGGATACATTTCTGGAGCGTAATAATATAACAAGTTATAGTGACTAGGATTCAGGAGAGGGGTCATTGATCCAGGGATTTTTCTGATTGCCAGATTGGAGTCAGGAAGTAATTTTTCCCTAAAATGAGGACAATTGGCTTCTACCTCATTGGGGGTTTTTGCCTTCCTCTGGATCAACACCTTAGCACAACAGGCTGAACTAGATGGACGACTTGTCTTTTTTTAGCCTTACAAACTATGAAACTATGAAACTATGAAGATCACTGTGACTTGTATTATTAATAGGTTGCTCTGCCGTTTGAATGGCTTTTTGAAAATAGTGTCGCTGCAACAATCTATTGCGAACTTCCCCACTGATGGTAGGCCCCCCGAAATCTGTCCCTGTCTACTTGCCTGCCTGATCCTAAGTGGTTGGCGGCAGTCCCTACCCTGAGTACGTGTAAAAACAGAATAGACAAGACAGACAGAGCAATAAAGAAAGTCATACAGAACAGGTCAAAAACTGGAGAGAGCAACGAAGTACAAAATTGTAAGACCAAAAGGAAGGTCAGAGGGCAGGTAAAAAAAATCACTAACCAAACAAGACTATAGAGAAAAAGCATACCAGTTCAAGTCAAGACTATCACCAGCAAGGAACTGAAGGCAGAAGGGATCTTAAATAGCAAGTCAGGTACCCAGTCCAGGGTGTGATTAAACCAGCTCCCTGACATCCGGAACACAATCTAATTGATGCAGACAGCTGTCAATCACACCTCGACCAATTCACCTGTTGCAGCAGACGGGTGTAGCAGGGAACCTGTCAATCATCGTCAGCAGAATCTGGCAAGGCAGTGTTCAGACTGAAACAACAGCATAGGACTAAAAGTGTGGTTTCTGCTATAAAATACGAGCGAAGTACCGCACCAAGGCCTGACCAGGCACGATCATGACATCCTTCAATGTTCTTTTGACTATGGAGTCATTTTGCCTAAATCAGACATCTAGTATATAAAATAATCACCTTTTTTATATCAGTAACAGCCATATAGAACAGCGGACAATTTGGATGCTAGATTTTACTATCTTACAATATTAAATGTAAAACAAAAGCATTGGGGTCACTTACATTTAGAGGACAATAATTTCCTTCTCTCTTTTACATTTAATTTTGTTTTAAGATTGATTGGGCTTGGTTATCTCACAGCTCTCGGATAATGCATTATTTTACATAAACTGGAAATTACAGTATTTTGACCTTAATTAAACATTAGAGTTAAAATTCACTTTAATATTGATGTGGCACAAAGAGCAATGAATAGTTCAACAGTCCCTGAGAAAAACCCCATTACAGTTCTACATAGCTACAGTAATTGGAATATAAGATAAGTGGCTTAGATAAAAGCTAAACTATAGTTTTGACCAGCTTTGGTGTGGTACTATTAAGAATAAAAGTCCCGGCACTGTGTGAGATGTGGCTGATAAACTCAACTCAAACTCTTTCAAATCCTACTTTTTGAGAGATACTTTGCCTCCAAATTTGGTATGGTCCTGAATATGACTACATTCTGAGTATAGAGAAGGTACTATCAAAAACAAATGAAAAGGAAGCAGAACTTGTACAGAGGAAAATGCACTGTTAGATGCAATAAAAAAAAATTCACTGAAAAAATGGGACATTATTTACTTAAAATCACAAAGGAAAGACCAGACTTACTGCTACAGAGGCAGGTCAAAAAACCACTCTCAGTAGGAGGCAATAAAAGTCCCAGTGCTATAATGGGAGAAATTGCATAGGTGCAGATTACTAATGAACAATCGTTAACACAACTATCCATGATAAGCTGTGAGAAGGAGGGGGCAATTACTTAGGGTGCTTTCACACAATGCATTTTTGGTGCATTTTTTGGTGCAGCTTTTCTTGCAGAAATGCACAGCATAAAGAGTATGTTCTCATGGCGAATTTGCGGGGCATAATTGCGCTGTAATACACCTGAATTACACCCTGCAAATATGGTAATTCATAGCACTCATTGGGAGCTATGATTACTTGCCATTTTCCATGACACGTATTACGCGCCGGGAGAGAGCAGTGACATGTCACTTTTCACCTGCGTTTACACCCGGTGAAAGTGAATGTCTATGGAAGCTGGCACAGAGCATTTTAGAAGTATGCGCTGCCCATTGGATAAAAAAACAGTTCACACCAGAAAAGTTAACACCAGTAAGAAGAAGAGCTGCAATACCATACAGGGTAGATTGCACAAGTGCAAATATACTGATAAACAACCACTCACATGCCTTCTATCCATGATGAGGGTGGTTGCTAGTAATACAGTCGCACATACAGTTGAAACCAGAAGTTTACATACACTATATAAGTAAAAACACATAATCATGTTTTTCTTACTATCTGACATGAAATCAGAATAAACTTTACCCACTTTAGGTCAATTAGGAACCAAAATTATTTATATTTGCCAAATGCCAGAATAATGAGAGAGAGAATTTTAAGGCATTTTTATTACTTTCTGCAAAGTCAAAAGTTTAAATACATTTCTTTAGTACTTGGTAGCATTGCCCTTTATAACTTGGGTCAAATGTTTTGGATATCCTTCAACAAGCTTCTCACAATAGTTGGTGGGAATTTTGGCCCATTCCTTCTGACAGAACTGGAGTAACTGAGTCATGTTTGTAGGTCGCCTTGCTAGCACCTGCCTTTTCAACTTTGCCCTTAAATTTTCAATAGGGTTGAGATAAGGGCTTTGTAATGGCCACTCCAAAACATTGACTTGGTTATCTTTAAGCCACTTTGTAACCAGTTTGGCTGTATGCTTCGGGTCATTGTCCATTTGGAAGTCCCATTTACGCCCAAGCTTTAACTTCCTGGCTGATAGCTTGAGATGTTGCTTCAATATTGCCACATAACCTTCTTTCCTCATGATGCCATCTATTTTGGGAAGTGCTCCAGTACTTCCTGCAGCAAAACAACCCCACAACATGATGCTTCCACCCCCATGTTTCACAGTTGGGATGGTGTTCCTAGGCTTCCGAGCTTCTCCCTTTTTCCTCCAAATGTAACGATAGTCATTATGGCCAAACAGTTAAATTTTCCACAGGACAGGTCTCCAAAAATGTAGGTCTTTGTTCCTGTGTGCATTTTGCAAACATTAATCTGGCTTTTATATGTTTCTTTTGAAGTAATGACTTCTTCCTGGCATAGTGGCCTTTCAGCCCTTGTTGATGTAGCACTCGTTTCACTATGGATAAGGACACAATCTTACAGCTTCCGCTAGCATCTTCACAAGGTCTTTTGCTTTTGTTCTTGGGTTAATATGCACATTTCGGACCAAAGCACATTCATCTCTGAGACACAGAACCCGACTCCTTTCTGAGCGGTATGATGGCTGGACATTCCCATATTGTTTGTACTTGCGTATTGTTTGTACAGATGAACGAGGCGCCTTCAGGTATCTGGAAATTACACTCTAGGATGAACCAGACTTGTGCAAGTCCACAATTCTCTTCCTGATTTATTGGCTGATTTCTTTAGACTTTCCCATGATGTTACACACAGAAGCAATGTGTTTCTGTTGTGCTTTAAAATACATCCACAATTGTATCTCTAATTAACTCAGATGTTTCCAAAGACATGACATCATCATATGGGCTGTCCCAAATTGTTTAAAGGCATAGTAATCCTAGTGTACGCATACTTTAGACTGTGCAGAAAGTAATAAAAATGCCTTAAAAAATTCTCTCCCCTCATTATTCTGGCATTTATCAATTATAAATAATTTTGGTAATCCTAATTGACTTAAAACGGGTAAGGTTTATTCTGATTTAATGTCAGTGAGATAAACATGCATTTGTGTTTTTTTATATATAGCGTATGTAAACTTCTGGTTTCAACTGTAGATAAGGCTTCTATAGGGTGCCAGTTATACAGTTATGTGTGGTACACCATGCTGGCTTACAACCAATTGATGATGATCATATTATTTGATTGAGTGGGTGGCTCAGCATATTTGAAGTGTAACACAACATACTGACACCCACTATATCCCAGTATTACAGGGCAAAACCATATTCTGAAAAAATATCAAACCTGAGGTATTAGTTAATACTTTGACCAAAAAACGCAAGCTCACAACCCACAAAGGTCCTCATTGTCTTGGGAGTCCCTACACTAACTTTCCTAGCAATTAACAACAAATTCACAGAAAATTTGGACATTACTTAAAATCACAGACACATGGCCTTGCTGCTACAGAGGCAGGACAAAAAAAACACAATTTTTCCAAATAACACAATTCAATCTGCAAAAGGAATTTCGTCCACATATATTATCTGCAGTGTGAGACCTTTCTAGGCTGAGAAGCACCTTTTGCAGTAAAGTGCACAATAAAAAGCATGATATAAAATATGGAATTTCAACTAAAGATACGTAAAAAATCAGAAACATGCCAAAATCAGTGTGACTCGTATTGGTCAAGTTATGGATGATATACTAGAAGAATAAACCACTGAAAAAGCAATGAATGTATATAACAATGAAAATATATGACGGAAAATGCAAACTACTCCATGCACTAATGTTGCTCCCATTGGAAACCACAGGTAAACACAACAGACACTATTATTAATAGGGTCAGTACGTTCTTCTAGGTGCATTGGGCATCTACAGTCATGGCCAAAAGTTTTGAGAATGACACAAATATTATATTTTCACATGATCTGTTGCCCTCTGGTTTTTATGTGTGTTTGTCAGATGTTTTTATCACATACAGAAATACAAGTGCAATCATATTATGATTAACAAAAGCTTTTATTGACAGTTAGAATGAGTTAATGCAGCAAGTCAATATTTGCAGTGTTGACCCTTCTTCTTCAGGACCTCTGCAATTCTCCCTGGCATGCTCTCAATCAATTTCTGGACCAAATCCTGACTGATAGCAGTCCATTCTTGCACAATCAATGCTTGCATTTTGTCACAATTTGTTGGTTTTTGTTTGTCCACCCGTCTCTTGATGATTGACCACAAGTTCTCAATGGGATTAAGATCTGGGGAGTTTCCAGGCCATGGACCCAAAATCTCTATGTTTTGTTCCCTGAGCCATTTAGTTATCACCTTTGCTTTATGGCAAGGTGCTCCATCATGCTGGAAAAGGCATTGTTGATCACCAAACTGCTCTTGGACGGTTGGGAGAAGTTGCTCTTGGAGGACATTCTGGTTACCATTTCTTTATTCATGGATGTGTTTTTAGGCAAGACTGTTAGAGAGCCGATTCCCTTGGCTGAGAAGCAACCCCACACATGAATGGTTTCTGGATATTTACAGTTGGCATGAGACAAGACTGGTGGTATCGCTCACCTTGTCTTCTCCGAACAAGCTGTTTTCCAGATGTTCCAAACATTCGGAAAGGGGATTCATCAGAGAAAATGACTTTACCCCAGTCCTCAGCAGTCCACTCCCTGTACCTTTGGCAGAATATCAGTCTGTCCCTGATGTTTTTTCTGGAGAGAAGTGGCTTCTTTGCTGCCCTCCTTGACACCAGGCCTTGCTCCATGAGTCTCCGCCTCACAGTGCGTGCAGATGCACTCACACCTGCCTGCTGCCATTCCTGAGCAAGCTCTGCACTGCTGGTAGCCCGATTCCGAAGCTGAAACACTTTTAAGAGACGGTCCTGGCGCTTGCTGGTCTTTCTTGGGCGCCCTGGAGCCTTTTTGGCAACAATGGAACCTCTCTCCTTGAATTCCTTGATGATGCGATAGATTGTTGACTGAGGTGCAATCTTTCTAGCTGCGATACTCTTCCCTGTTAGGCCAGTTTTGTGCAGTGCAATGACGACTGCATGTGTTTCTTTAAGGATAACCATGGTTAACAGAAGAGAAACAATGATGCCAAGCACCAGCCTCCTTTTAAAGTGTCCAGTGGTGTGATTCTTACTTAATCATGACAGATTGATCTCCAGCCCTGTCCTCATCAACACCCACACCTGTGTTAATGGAGCAATCACTGAAACAATGTTAGCTGGTCCTTTTAAGGCAGGCCTGCAATGTAATTGAAATGAGTTTTGGGGGAAAAAGTTAATTTTCTAGGCAACTATTGACTTTGCAATTAATTGCTGTAAAGCTGATCACTCTTTATAACATTCTGGAGTATATGCAAATTGCCATTATAAAACCTGATGCAGTAGACTTTGTGAAAATTAACATTTGTATCATTCTCAAAACTTTTGGCCATGACTGTAGTGTGCAACAGTTCCAGCTATGTTAAAAAAAATTGAACAAAATGTAACCCTTCTCAAGTATGTGGACTGATTTGAATTGAAAGATCTGGCACAGAGGAAGGCTGGCGTTTGTACATACAGTTTTGTTGATAGTCTATTTTATAATTAACATTTGCAATTTACTTTCTTAATCTTTTGGTTAACCAGGAGATGGCTTGAAATAGAAAACAACCGACTGGTTTTGTTGAGGAAATAGAAAGTTACGGCAACTAATTCATGTTTTGTGTTACTCTACTCTATAAAACCTTGTACAACAAGGTTTTTTTTTACAGTGTGAGTCAGTTTAGTGGAGAACAGTTTTGGTTCATAAAAAGCAAAAGTGATTTTGTGACTTAACATTTGCTCACTTGCAGGTTTGTGATTTATAAATAAATGAGTACATGGACTTGGAAGGTTTATTTCTAAAAGACCATATTGTGCATCTTTCTGAGCGAATGCCCTTGGTCTTGAATCCCTTCCACTGATCGATACTACTGTACCTTGAAATGCTGAATCAGGTTAGCAGCGGAATGCCAATCTCTGGTGCAATGTCTTAAATAAAAGGTTTATTTTTATACACGTTAGGCACCTTTCCATGCAAGACAACAAATACTGGAATAAATCGACAGATCACAATGCACTTGTTCCAAGATAATTCCGGACACTATTTCTCCAGCCTGATAGATTACTGTGTGTTCCCGAATCTTGTTAATTATACAGTGCTTGCTCAGAACAATGAGCTGTTGTACTTAATATTTCAGCCCATTATTCTTGTTAATTGCTATTTTAGGAAAGTTTCTTTGTTTGGACATCACCTACTTAATTTTTCAACCAATGTTAAATGTTTCCTCATGTATTAACTAATGGTCATTTCTTTTAATGGAAATGCAAGTGACCTACAGCAAATAGGGTATGAGCTTTTTGTTTAGCCAGTGTGAATATGGGTGTCACGGTCCGCAGTAGTGGATCCACTAGACCACCGCAAGCGATGCCAATAGCCACGCTAGGAAGCGGAATCTAAGTAGGTTCCGGTATTCACCAGAGCTCGCCGCAAAGCGGGATGGACTTGCTGCGGCGTGAGTCTACCAGGTCGCTATCCCTGACGTGACTTGCTTGCGGTGGTGGCCAAGGTTTAGCGTGGTACAAAATCGTTAGGCAAGACGTAGTAAGGTCAGGACTGGCGGCAAAGATTCATGGTCGAGGCAAGAAGGTATGGTACACGGGATATAAATGAGACTGATAAACGCTTTTTCAATAGGCAACAGGGCACTAAAGATCCGGTGGGAGTACCAGGAAGGGGCAGGCTTAAATAGGGGCAGCAACCAGCAATAGGAAATTACCGGTGCGCTGCCCTTTAAATTTAACACTGCAGCCGCGAGCGCGCCCTACGGAGCGGGACTGAACGCACCGAGAGACAGAGACCGCAGCAGGAGCGCGGCTGGGTAAGTTAACAGGGGTACAAGCAGGAGAACAAACGCGCCCGCGGCCGACATGCGGGTCGCGGCGCCGCTCGCCAGCAGGGCACGGATGCGCCTACGACCCGGGATAAGAGTCGCAGGGGCATCCATGGAAATGGGAATACAGTGGTTCCTTAAGTTACAATGGCCTCAGAATCAAATATTTTCAACATAGATTGATCTCTCCTGAGACATTGTATGTTGAGTGTGATTTCTATATACAAGGTCCTAGACACTGATCCAACCAATTATCATGAACATTTTACTTGCAAGACAACTGTATTAGTGAAGTGCATGCAGTGATTGGCGGTCTAATAGCACCTATCTACAGTACAGTGCGGTACTACATGTCCTGTACAGCTCTTACATGCATTAGTGAGGTGCATGCAGCAATTGGTGGTCTAGTAGTGCCTCTCTACAGTACAGTGCGGTACTACATGTCCTGTACTGCTCTTACATGTATTAGTGAGGTGCATTCAGTGATTGGTATTCTATAACGCCTCCCTACAGTACAGTGTGGTATTACATGTCCTGTACTGCTCTTACATGTATTCGTGAGGTGCATTCAGTGATTGGTGTTCTTTAGCGCCTCTCTACATTACAGTGCGGTACTACATGCCCTGTACTGTTCTTACATGTATTAGTGAGGGGCATGCAGGGATTGGGGGTCTAGTTGCTCCTTTCTACAGTACAGTGTGGTACTACATGTCCTGTACTGTTCTTACATGTATTAGTGAGGTGCATGCAGTGACTGGTGGTCTAATAGCACCTCCCTACAGTACAGTGCGGTACTACATGTCCTGTACTGCTCTTACATGTGCCAGAATGAGTGGCTCCCTGGGACATTAGGTGAGGGCCCCATTTGCTGTTTCCTGTTATGTTGAGTTTATGTGTACATGACCCAAAGAAGTTCCTGTCTTCAAAATAAAATGTGATTTCCAGCATCCAGCAGTTTTTTTGAGGTTTACTTTATCCGGATAAGTATCTGCTTCATTGTCTCTAATCTTCATATAACATTATATTGGTGATATTTTGGGGCCTCGCAACCAATTACCGTTTTCGATAGATGTATGGTTTCAACATACAATCGCTGTCCCGGAACCAATTAATATTGTATTTCGAGGATCCACTGAATATCTTTATGTGGATAGTCATATAAAAAATATTAGAAAACACCAAAAAATAAAATATTTTTTATTATAATGATTTAAACTTTTTTTGGTCATATGTTATCTTTCAAGGTCAGAAATAGGGCTAATGTATCCTACCTACTAATATGATTGAATACATTCGTAGTCAAATTATTTCTACAAACGTTTAGAAGCATAATGGTACATGTCGCTTGGAAACACAGCGTTAAACTGCTCAGAATTCTGCCTTCTTACACATCATAGACTCATGTCTGAGAATTGTGTAGGTGGGATTCAAGTGCAAAGATAGCATTGATCACTGGAACCATAGACTACGATGGCTGGACTCAAGCTGAGAAAGCAGAAGGAAGCGAAAAGGACAGACACTATGCAGAGCACCTCGCCCCTTTATTCGGTGACTGGTGAAGGTCTCTGCACACGAGACCCTAACAACCCTATTTATGACATGACAAAAGATAGAGAGGACACAGATAGAAGAGAGGAAGCGGGGGAATCTTAGATCTTAATTTTGTTCTATTGATCCAGTGGAACAATATATTGTGTACATAAAAGAGAACAACCTCCCTGCACTCCCAGTTCTTTAAATCATCATCACTGATTCTACTGGGACCCTGTGATGCTCACTGAATAGCCAAGGAACACTTTTATGAGCCAATACTATGATGGCACCATGAAAGAAAAGATATTGACTGTCAGTGATGACAAGCGGTTGTTGAAAAATCTCCTTACAATAGCCTGACCTTTTCTTAGGGAGATCTGAGACTAGACAAGACCCTAAGCTATCAGTCTGCCATGTACTGCTGCCTCAGGAGAGAATATATGTGGGCAGACTTGTTTCCATGCTGTTTATTATGTTATTTACATCTTTTAGCTCTTTTATTTTCTATTTAGCCGTTTTATGATTATCTTTCTCTGGAAACCTTTGTGACAACTGATATTAAATGGAGCTTGTCGCTCTGCTTCCCCAGACTCTTGCACAACTAATTTGTCTAGTAATTGTAATAGCATGAACAGGCAGATTTTCCATTCAGAAACTTGAGAAAACCTAGTGAGAACTCAAGCAAAAACAAATAACCTCTAAATATCTAGAGCAGCTGTAGTTCACAGCTTTCCGGGAATACTTCTTCTTTATGCTAGCACCACCGTGTGGTGATGGCCTGTACCCAACACAGTCTACACACGTATAGCAGGTTTACCCGCCTTCACCATGTTAATGGATGGCACTATTATCAATAGTTTAGGTGGTCACTGGTAACAATTTTGCATTTGTGCCCAGGTACTCCAAGACCTCTGGTTTCATTGCATGTAATATTTATTTTCTTCCCTACTGTAATACACAAGCATCAACCAAGGTACTCCTATATATTAAGTACTTCATCCAAATCATGAGGGGGAAAAAAATCTCTCTTTGGGGAGAGCCACCAATAAATTGGTTGGTGTGAGGATTTACTTGCCTTTCAGACCTCACTGACTGTTTTGCATAAAGCAAAGGCTTATGGGAAAAGAGCTGAGGAACTCCACAGTGCACTCTATTGGATGTAGTTATTCTCAATTCACATGTAGCTCGCAGGAGCCTAGCAATGTGAAAGGGATTTGAGCCAAACCAGTTAAGTTCAACTGCAGACAGCTGTTTCAGGGTATTTGCCCCTCGTCAGTGCAGCGCAGAACTTACTAGTTGGCTGGGTGAGAGGCAGGAGTGGCTTAGAAGGGTTAAAAATCTCTCCTTGGGAGAGCCACCAATGAATTGGTCGGTGTGAGGGTTTACTTGCCTTTCAGGCCTCACTGACTGTCCTTTGGGATAGTTTTTGAAGTGTAACAAGAAATGTACATCAATAAATAATTAAAAATACTTAAATTAGAATTCATTTTCTGATCATGTAGCCAAAATGGAAAAAAGTATCCTTGTCGGTTATAGCGCCAATTAAATCTAAAGTACACTGCTATACGAAAAAGGAAACGGGACAAGGTTGCTATGGACCAATTTCTTTTAAAGGGGTTGTCTAACCAATAACATTTGGAACCTATCCACAGAACAGCTGATAAATCTATGATCGTTGGTGGTCCAACTGCTGGGAGCCCCATTGATCACAAACACAAAAGAAGTGCAGATCACACAAGTGTATTCTTGCTGTAATCACTATATAAGGAACTGCCAAGTTACCGTGTTGCTTGAGCCTAAATATAAAAGTGTTTTCAAGAAAATAAAGACCACCAACTGTGTTAATAAAATGTGTTTCCAGCACAGTTTTTTTCTTAATTAAAGCCACCAAAGCACTCCAATTAATAGTGCTAAAACAACATAAGCTCATCACTCTCACCCATAAAGTTCTCCACAGTGTTGTTCCTCCCTAGATCTCCTCCCTCATCTCTGTCTACTACCCTACCCGGTCTCTCCGTTCTGCTGATGATATCAGATTACATACCTCAATCATCCGACCCTCCTATGCCCGTCTCCAAGACTTCACACGCGTGGCACCAGTTCTCTGAAACATGCTACCGCGGGCGATCAGGCACACTCAGAACTCTCATAGCTTTAAAAGGGCCCTAAGAATACATCTTCTCACTCTGGCCTACCAAACTCCCTAATGGTTAACCCCCAACCCCCTTCACTCCCTAGCGCATTCATTTTCGGCACTTAACTGTATATAGATGTACTGTCTGGGTGGCGGGTCCATCCGAATTCTACATAAAAAAAAAACATATTTATGTCACATAGCTGGACCATTGTAAATCTAGCACTTCTTACCCTTCGTCTCACCCATACACCCTAATAGATTGTAAGCTCTTGCGAGCAGGGCCCTCACACCTTGTGTCTCATCTGTAAGTAGCTTTTCATTGTGCAATGTATGTCTTTTTGTCTGTACCAACACCCTCCAAATTGTAACGTGCTGCGGATTATGTTGGCGCTATATAAATAAAGGTTATTATTATTATTATTATTATTATTATTATTATTAATGCCCCAATTAATGTAATCAGTGTGCCCCCTGTGTGTAGACCTTCCTGTATTGAGGCTTGGCTGATGTGTCATGGCAAATTGGTATAAGGGCACATTCACACGACAAGTAACATTTACTAATCAGATTCTGCTGATGAAAAACACATAAACTGTGTCATACTTACTGTATAGCATGTGGATTTAGGGCTGTTATTCGGATTTGGTTTAGTCACAGTTTATAGTCAGGAACGAGTCTCTATGTGGTTTTGGATGCAGATCCACATTGGAAACCACATACAAATGTTTTTGGCATGTATTACATGAAGTTTTTAGCTATCTCCAATAACATCAATAGTAAATTTCCATGCGGTTTCCATCTGCAATCCGACTAGAGAATGAACATGTTTAAAGTTTTTTTTACTGCGCGTCGGTTTTGAAAAAGGACCACTGAAAATAGGTGTTGTATGAATTACAAAGCATCATTTTGAGGTCAATGGGAATCATTTTCTTTTTTTCGGGTTTAGATGAGTATTTCAAGTCGGAATCCACTTGGATTACAACTTGAAATATTCATCGTGTAGACAGAGCCTAAGACCAAAGATGCCTTCTTACCCTAGTCTAGCAGGTAACTGTGGTCACAGGTAAAGATGAAGGGTATGTTCAGATAGCATATTTGCGCTCTGTATTTTGGGGCATAATTGCATTGCAATATGCCCAAAGTACGGGCTGCAAATACAGTATTATGCGGCAGGAGAAAGAAGTGACATGTTACTTCTTCCGTGTGCTTACGCGCTGCGGAAAGTGAATGTCTATGGGAGTTGGGAGAAGTACACGCCGCAATACGCCGTGTGAACATACCCCAAGAGTTAGTTATTTCCTTTCTGTGGAGCAGTGAGATGGATCCCTGCCAGAAAAGGGAGTAGGATAAATCCTTCCAACCTGATTTATATGTCTTACTAATCATGATGTGGATTCTACATTCCTGCTGCTGACCTAACCAGTATTGTTTCTTTTTAATAACACGTTAACAATGAAAACCATGTGACTCCTAGCTGCGATCCATGTGTGCACTATTAGTGGCAACATCTGAAGCTATGGCTACACAGCATAGCAATACCGGTGGATTTTCGGCAGACTCGGAATCCGCCGAAAATTCGACGGTACACTGTGCTACATAGACAGTAATAAAGAATGATTTTTCCCAATTGTTTTTAAAACGGTCGGATTTTACAACATGTTGGATATTCTGCCCAGATTTGCCGTTGGCCCCGTACATTGAATATATGGAGCTGATGGCAAATCCTAAAACTGAGGGTGTTTGTAGTGCAAATCTTTGACAAAAATTGTGGTCCAGCAATGTTAAAATGCCGTCAGATTTTGGACAACATTTTAACATATGCGGTGTGGACTTAGCCTAAATGTCATTCCTGTATACACTTTCAGTAGCTGTCAGACATCTGCATTTCCTCACATAATATGCAAAATACTGTATGCAAAAGGAAAGTATCACACTCCATTAAATAACAAGATTAAAAGGTATATAGTATAAGTTGCATAACATATCAAGATTAAAAGGCATATTCAAAATCATTAAATGGGTATTCCCATCACATTGATTAGCTTTAAACATGTAGGCAAAGGTAGATTCAAGTTACAAATGGAGGAAGTAAAGTTGTCCCTGGGCCTAATCCACCTGTGGCAGGCCCAGATTGGTGATGGAAGTATTCGGGCCAGGTTCTGTGTCGTCGCGCCGCCTCAGAGCATCTATCGGAAGGGGGGAGGGGAGGGAATTCCCCTCGGGGCTCCTGAGTACCAGCACCAGTCTGTGGCGCAGCTTCCAGGGCCTCAGTGGTCACATACGCGCTGCCTGTGTCTCAGAGCAGGCGGGAGATGAGAAAAGGAAGAAGGGGTGACAGGTGAGTATTTTTTAATTTTTTTTTATATGTGCTCCCTAACGTACTATATGTGTTCCCTAATGTACTATATGGGCTTCCTAATGTACTATATGGGATCCCTAACATACGATATGGGCTCCCTAACATACTATATGGGCTCCCTAACATACTATATAGGCTCCCTAACATACTATATGTTCTCCATAACATACTATATGGGCTCCCTTACGTACCATATGTGCTCCCTAACATACAATATGGGCTCCCTAACGTACTATATGAACTCCCTAACGTACTATATGGCTCCCTAACGTACTATATGGGATCCTTAACAGACTATATGGGCTCCCTTACAGACTATATGGACTCCCTTACAGACTATATGGACTCCCTAACAGACTATACGGGCTCCCTAACAGACTATACGGGGCTCTCTAACATACTATACGGGCTCCCTAACATACTATTTACCTGCATTTTGAATGTACCTATATACCTATCTACTGTGGGAGTTCTATATACTTACCTACCTGCTGGGGGGCTTGTACAGCTACCTAATGGATGCCTATTTATTTCCATGCCACTTATCAGACTTTATTCATTTAAAATTTTTCGAAATTTTCAGAAGTTTTCTCCTGTCCCTTGCTTCTGCCCCCTGCGGTCTGTCTTTGGCAGCTGCAGGGGGCAGGAGCCAGGTCGCAGAAAAATGACTCAATGGCAATAGCCTATTCAGCATCCAGGAAAGCTGGCTGGCACTCTATCCCCCAAAGGTGGCACCCAGTACTCCTATCAAGGAAAGCTGGGTGTTACCTGTGGACGATGGGTGGCATTCAGCTTTCCTTGTTGCTGGATAGGGTATCCAGTATATATTTACTTGTGTATTGTTTTTTTTACAGGTTCCTGTTGGATTTGGTGGACTACGTCGGATCAACCTTGGATCTATTTTTTTTTCATATAAAATGGTTAAAGAGGGCTGGTATTTATTTAAATAAAAGGTTTTTTTGCTATTTGTTTGTGTGTTTTTCCATATAATTCCAGTGATTGTAGTGGAGGTGCCTGACAGACTACTCTTCATTACTATTGCTTGGGCTTAGTGTCAGCCAGTGGTGTTTCTTGTTGCCCAAGGTTGACACTAACCCCGTGTCACTATTACCACAGTATCCAATGCACCTGGGGTGTCACAGATGCCTCTGCGACCCTCGTGCCCCGATGCAGAGCGGCACCCCGTCCCGCACGTCGGGTCAGGGGTCTATTCGATCCCCTGCCGGTGCCCAAGTCCACTTACCTGGCCATGCTCCTGCTCCATCCGTTTCTGTTCCGTGGTGCACGCGGCCCCGCTCCCTAGGGCGCGCGCTGGCAGTGTGAAATTTAAAGGGACAGTGCACGGTAATTGGCCATTACCGGACGCTTTTCCTATTTAAGCCGGTCTCTTCCTGGTAACCCTGCCGGATCTTTAGTGCTCATTGCCTATTGTGAAAGCCTTCCAGAAGCCTTGTCTTGATTGCCCTGTACCGAACCCTCTTGCCTACGTTTACTGACCACGAATCTCTGCCGCCTGCCCTGACCTTTCCTGCCTGTCCCCGACTACGAGCCTGTCTGACGAATCTGTACCTCGCCTACCCTTGGCCACCACCGCAAGCAAGTTCCCACAGAGGTAGCGACCTGGTAGACTCCCGCCGCAGCAAGTCTATCCCGCTTTGCGGCGGGCTCTGGTGAATACCGGGACCTACTTAGATTCTGCTCCCTGGTGTGGGCTTCCACCATCGCTTGCGGTTGTCCAGCGGATCCACTACCACAGACCGTTAAAGTAAGATCCGGCCATGGATTCCACCAGGGTACCTTTGCCCGAACTCCGGATGTCACGACAGCCGTCGCTCAGCAGAGCCAGCGTATTGACCAGCTCGCGGCCATGATGCAGAACCTCGCGGCCCACCTATCTCCGCCTGCGGTTGCCACCTCCAAGCCGGCACCAGTTGCTCCTGTAGCCATGGCTCTACCTGTTCCTGCACCAGGACCATCTCTGCATCTGCCGCTTCCCTCACGCTACTACTCCGTGCAGTTCCGTACCCTAGCCTCTGAGCTGGACTGGAATAATGAGGCTTTGGTGGCGAACTTCTGGCAAGGCCTTTCGGGGCGTATTAAAGACGAGCTCACCGGTCGAGACCTGCCATCTGCTCTGGACGAATTGATTCGGTTGGCTACCCAATTTGATATTCGGTTCACCGAAAGACAGCAAGAGCTCCGTCTCCAACGGGAGATAGACCAACTACACCGGTTTCCATGCCTGGCACCGGTATTCCACAGGTCTCCTGTGCAACCATCTCCGACCCTCGCTGAGGAGCCCATGCAGATTGATCGGGCTCACCTCACAGAGCAGGAGTTGGCCCAGCGTCGGCGAAAGAACCTGTGCCTATACTGTGGCAGCCCAGAGCACTTCCGGAGGAATTGTCCCCAACGTCCCAAGCATGCGGGAAACTCCCGCACCTAGGTTCTGTGGGAGAGGCGTTCCTAGGTGCAAATTCCTCCTCTCCACGCCTGATGATGCCGGTACAGGTCGTGACTGATGCAGGACTCTCGTTTCAAGTCTCGCCGTTCCTGGATTCGGGCTCAGCCGGGAACTTTATCCACCGATCTCTAGTGATACAGTATCATGTCCCAGAGGTCTGCCTGGAAAAGCCACTAGTGATTTCCTCGGTCAGCGGGGAGCTGCTTAGCGACACCATACAATTTATCACCAAACCACTGTCCCTCCACATAGGGGCCCTACATAAGGAAAAAATCTCAATTTACGTGTTGCCTCGCTCCTCTTCGGCGGTCCTCCTCAGGCTTCCATGGCTACGGCTCTACTCTCCTACGCTGGACTGGACGACTGGTGAAGTAACTCGCTGGGGTCCTAATTGCCTGAGTTGCTGTCTGGTGGCACCTCAACCGATGCTTCCCTGCTCTCGCACAACCCTCCGCGAGCCGTTGCCCGGTCTACCAGCTGAATATTTGGAGTTCGCCGATGTCCTCTTCTCCCGCGGGTGCGGGATTCTTCTTCGTAGAAAAGAAGGACGGTTCCTTACGCCCCTGCATCGATTATCGGGGCCTGAACAAAATCACGGTGAAGAATAGATATCCGCTGCCGTTGACCACGGAACTGTTTAACCGCCTTCGAGGAGCTAAGGTCTTTATCCGTATCCGCAAGGGCGATGAATGGAAGACGGCGTTCAACACCCGGGATGGGCACTTCGAGTACCTGGTCATGCCATTCGGTCTGTGTAATGCACCTGCCGTCTTCCAAGAGCTCGTGAACGACATCTTCAGAGATCTCCTCTACACCTGTGTCGTGGTCTACCTGGACGACATTTTGGTGTACTCTCCCGATCTCGAAACCCACCGCAGCCACGTCCATCAGGTATTGAGACATCTCTGAGCTAACCACCTGTATGTCAAGCTGGGGAAGTGCCTCTTCCATCAAACCAGCCTTCCATTTCTGGGATACATCATCTCTGATCAAGGCTTACAGATGGATCCAGCGAAATTGTCGGCCGTGTTGCAGTGGCCACGCCCAGTCGGTCTGCGAGCCATACAGCGATTCCTGGGGTTCTGCAACTATTACCGCTAAATCATTCCACACTTCTCCATGCTAGTGGCTCCTATAGTGACTCTCATGAAAAAACACGCTAACCCTCGTAGCTGGCCCTCCGAAGCCGAGGAGGCATTCTCTAAGCTCAAGACTGCCTTCGCCACTGCATCTGTCCTGTCGCGACCGGACCCCGCGAAACCCTTCTCGCTGGAAGTAGATGCCTCATCAGTGGGGGTCAAAGCAGTTCTCACACAAAAAGGACCCATGGGCAAGACTGTCACATGCGGCTTCTTTTCCAAGACGCTCTCGCCAGCGGAGAGGAACTATACTATTGGCGACTGAGAGCTATTAGCCATCAAGCTGGCATTAGAGGAATGGTATTATCTGCTGGAAGGTGCTCGCCATCCCATCTGTATCTACCCGGATCACAAAAGGCTCCAGTATCGCCAGACGGCTCAGTGACATAACCCACGCCAAGCTAGGTGGTCACTCTTTTTCTCCCGATTCGACTTCCAGATCCATTTCTGGCCCGCGGAAAAGAATGTGAAGGCTGATGCCCTCTCTCGTGCCTCCGTCGTGGTGGGGGAAGAAACTATTCCTGAGCACATAATTCCCCCAGAACGTCTTATCTCTGCAGCTCCGGTTGACCTCCGGAAGGTTCCCCCAGGGAAGACACACGTAAGCCCTGCGCTCCGCAGACGTATCCTGAAATGGGGATATTGATCTTTGGTGGCCGGTCACCCCGGCGCTCGTAAAACATTCCTCCTGATATCTCAGTTCTATTGGTGGCCAGACCTCGTTAAAGATGTCAAGGAGTTCGTTGAGTCTTGTACCTCCAGTGCCTGCAACAAGACACCTCGTCACAAGCCTGCAGGCCTACTAAATCCACTACCCATACCTACTCAACCATGGTCTCACATAGCAATGGACTTTGTAACCGATTTTCCTCCTTCGGCTGGCAAGACCGTTGTCTGGGTGGTCACAGATCGGTTTTCCAAAATGGCGCATATTGTCTCTTTGCCGGGCTTGCCGTCCGCCCCTCATCTTTCTGAGCTATTTTTTCGCCACATTTTCCGGTTACACGGACTTCCCCTGCAGATAGTCTCGGATCGGTGGGTTCAGTTAGTTTCCAAATTTTGACGGGCCCTTTGTTCTCAACTCCAGGTAAAACTTGACTTCTCCTCAGCTTACCACCCCCAGACGAATGGCCAGGTGGAGAGAGTCAATCAGGTTCTGGGGTTTTACCTGCGCCATTTCGTATCAGCTCGGCAAGATGACTAGGCGAACTTACTTCCATGGGCGGAATTTTCATATAATTCCCTAGAGTCAGTCAGGGTGCCTCTCCCTTCTACATTGTGTACGGCCTGCATCCCTGCCCACCTCTCCCGCTAGCATCCTTGTCTGAGGTTCCAGCTGCTGACACTCTGGTCCAGGACATGAGGACCATCTGGTCCCTGACCCGCCAATCTCTGCTCCGTGCTTCAGGGCGCATGAAGGCGCAAGCAGATAAAAGAAGAAGCCCTCCTCCTGTCTTCTCCCCGGGTGACAAGGTGTGGCTGTCGGCCAAATATGTCCGCCTCAAAATCCCAACCTACAAACTGGAATCCTGCTTTTTAGGACCTTAAGAGCATAAACCCGGTGGCTTATAAACTCCGGCTCCCACCCACCATGTGCATCCCAAACTCCTTTCATGTCTCGCTACTAAAACCCCTGGTCCTGAATCGTTTCTCTCGGAAGGCTGTCCCTCCTCCGTCTGTGGCTGATGCCTCTAATGTCTTTGTGGTCAAGGAAATCTTGGGTATGAGGAGGACTAGAGGGAAACGATATTTTCTCATTGCCTGGAAGGGGTTCGGGCCCGAGGAAAGGTCTTGGGAGCCGGAGGAGAACATTCTGGACCGCAGCATTATCCAGAGATTCCTCCACTCCAGAAAGAGGGGAGCCAAAGGGGGGGTGTACTGTTACGGATGGCCTTGAAACCCTCGTCCCGGGTTGCGGGCGCATCCGTGCCCGGTGCAGAGCGGCACCCCGTCCCGCACGTCGGGTCAGGGGTCGTTCGCCCCCCTGCCGGTGTCCAAGTCCACTTACCCGGCCACGCTCCTGCTCCGTCCGTCTCTGTCCCGCGGCACGCGCGGCCCCGCTCCCTAGGGTGCGCACGCGCCGGCAGTGTGATATTTATAGGGACAGTGCACCGGTAATTGGCCATTACCGGACGCTGCTCCTATTTAAGCCGGCCTCTTCCTGGTAACCCTGCCGGATCTTTAGTGCTCATTGCCTATTGTGAAAGCGTTCCAGAAGCCTTGTCTTGACTGCCCTGTCCCGAACCCACTTGGCTATGTTTACGGACCACGAATCAGTCCCTGACCTTCTTGCCTGTCCCCGACTACGAGCCTGCCTGACGAATCTGTACCTCGCCTACCCTTGGCTGCCACCACAAGCAAGTTCCGCCAGTTGTAGCGACCTGGTAGACTCCCACCGCAGCAAGTCCATCCCGCTTTGCGGCGGGCTCTGGTGAATACCGGGACCTACTTAGATTCCGCTCCCTGGTGTGGGCTTCCACCATCGCTTGCGGTGGTCCAGCGGATCCACTACCACAGACCGTTAGAAGGTTACTGGGAAGAGCAGGTAACCATCAGAAGCGGACCCTCTAATGTGATGGTCTGCTTCTGAAGCAGCTGTAGGCTGGTATTTTTTAGAACGGGAAGGGACCAGTATTGATGGTTCTTCAAATTCTGATAGTATCAGGCTGAAGCTGTCGGTTTTACCTTAGCTGGTATTTGGAAAAAAAAAATCTGAAAATGTATTTATTCAATGAGAATCTAAACCTGGGCATCCACTGTGATCATTACAGGAGTTGCCCACTTTAGGATTAATAAATAAATGATTTTTTAAACAAATAAGTGAAGTGGGATCCCTCCAAGGTAAAACCAACAGCTGCAGCCTGATAATATCAGAATGAGAAGGTCCATTAACACTGATCCCTTCCAACTCTAAAAATACCGGCCTGCAGCCGCTCCAGAAGTGGACCATCACATTAGAAGGTCTGCTTCTGACAGTAACCTGGCTCTTCCCAGTACCCCTGGTGCATTAGGTACTGGGGTAATAGTGACTCAGATTTAGGGCAACATGTATGAACGGGCTTTTCGCCCGTTTTCTGGCGTATACTGCGCCTCCCGGCCCGAATCCCCCTGTCGGACGCAGGGATGCAGTGTTAGGCGCAGCGTTCGCCACTTTCAGCTGCGCCCCGCATGAAGGGGCGGGCAGTGGGCGCGGTGTGGGCGCGGGGTAGGCGTTCCGGGGCGGGAAGCGGCGCGCTCGTATACTCCGAGGCATGTACGATCGCGAATCGGCAAAGAGAGGCGCAATGCAGCGCTCGGCAGCTCCGACAGGCAGACCTGGTTTATTTTGGTCTAAATGCTCCGGCGGCGGCGAAGTGAAGCAAGATCGGAACATGCGAGGAAGCAGATAGAAGATCGCGACAGAAATCTCGGCGCTCCGCTCCGTGCAGCAGGAGTATGATTCCGAAAAAATCGCCTTTATAAAGGCGGAAAACATTGTCAGAAAAGAGCTCAACCTCAAAAATAAAAATAATAAAAAAAAAATCACTTTCCAAAAATCTAGAACGGCGCAATATCAAGAATTAGGATATTGGAAATTGCCGGGAAATACAGTAATTCAAATTCTGAAAGCTATTCTCATTGGTCGGCAGAAACCGGCCAATCAGAATAGGAGCGACAGTGAACCATTAAAACCTATGGAGAACGATTGACCAATCAGAATCAACGGCGGGACAGTTCAAAATACAGTAAAAATGCAGAAAAGAGCTGATTGGCTGAGCTAGCGGGGGCTTGGCTAGCTCGGCCAATCAGAATAGGAGCGACAGGGACCCATTATAGCCTATGGAGAGGTTTGAACCAATCAAAATCTAAGGCGGGGCAGTTCAAAATACAGTAAAAATGCAGAAAAGAGCTGATTGGTTGAGCTAGCGGTGGCTTGCCTATCCCAGCCAATCAGAGCACGAGCTACTTCTCCCATTGTAGTCTATGGAGAGATCGGCGCCATGCAATCTCGGCTCTCAGCGCCGTGCGGCATGGAGTATGATTAAAAAAATCATTTTTATTAAGTGTAAAATATTGTCAGATAAAGCGCTGAAACCTTCTATAAACATACATTAATAAAATCCCGAACAACGCATTTGTCGCCTAGACCGTCGCTACATAAGGAATTGAGATATAGAGAATTGCCGGGAAATACAGTAATTCAAATTGTTTAAGCTATTCTGATTGGTCGACATAAACCAGCCAATCAGAATAGGAGCGACAGTGGCCCATTCTAACCTATGAAGGAGTATTAACCAATCAGAATATTGAGCGACAAAGACCTATTATATCCTATGGAGAAGTTTTGACCAATCAAAATCAAAGGCGGGACAGTACAAAATACAGTAAAAATACAGAAAAGAGCTGATTGGCTGAGCTAGCGGGGGCTTGGCTATCCCAGCCAATCAGAGCGCGAGCTACTTCTCCCATTGTAGTCTATGGAGAGATGGGCGCAATGCAATCTCGGCGCTCAGCGCCGTGCGGCATGGAGTATGATAAAAAAATAATTTTTATTAAGTGTAAAATATTATCAGATAAAGCGCTGAAACCTTCTTTAAAAATAAAGCACATAAATCCCTAACAATGCGTTTGCCGCCGAGACCGGCACTACATAGGGAATTGCAATAGAGAGAATTGCCGGGAAATACAGTAATTTAAATTGTTTAAGCGCTTCTCATTGGTCGGCAGAAGCCAGCCAATCAGAATAGGAGCGACAAAGACACATTAAAACCTATGGATAAGATTTGACCAATCCGAATTGGAGCGACAGTGTCCCATTATAACCTATGGAGAAATATAGACCAATCAATATCACAGGCGGGACAGTTCAAAATACAGTAAAAAGACAGAAAAGAGCTGATTGGCTGAGCTAGCGGTGGCTTGGCTTGAATAATATGTGGGTAACGAAAAAAAACTATTAATTCAATAAAATCATGTTTATTTCTTTATTTTCGTTATCCAAGGATCAATAGTACGGGTGCAACGAAAATAAAGAAATAAACATGATTTTATTGATGTAATATTTTTTTTTTCATTACCCCATATTATTATTCAGTTTATATATACATCGGGACAACTTCTGTAGTCTTATAACTTGATTTCGGCCATGTACAGTTTTATTTCAGATTGCATTAGAAAACCCATAGGAGCGTCGCTCACTCTCCCATTGGTCCAAATAACCGCGCCTCTTTTAACTTAGCCAATCACAGAGCTCGCTCGGAATTTATTTTCCCCATAGAACTCTATGAGAAAGTAGCTCGCGCTCTGATTGGCTAAGCTGGACGAGCCCCCGCCGCTTCAACCAATCAGCTCTATTCTGCATTTTTACTGTATTTTGAACTGTCCCGCCTTTGAATATGATTGGTCAATTTTTTCTCCATAGGTTATAATGGGTCCCTGTCGCTCCTATTCTGATTGGTCAATTCTCCTCCATAGGATATAATGGGCCACTGTCGCTCCTATTCTGATTGGCTGGTTTATGCCGACCAATCAGAAGAGCTTAAACAATTTGAATTACTCTATTTCCCGGCGATTCTCTCTATTGCAATTCCTTAAGTAGCGCCAGTCTCGGCGACAAACGCGTTGTTCGGGATTTAACTGATTTATTTTTAGAGAAGGTTTCAGCTCTTTATCTGATAATGTTTTACACTTAATAAAAATGAGTTTTTTATTCATACTCCATGCCGCACGGAGCGGAGAGCCGAGATTGCATGGCACCGATCTCTACATAGACTACAATGGGAGAAGTAGCTCGCGCTCTGATTGGCTGGGATAGCCAAGCCCCCGCTAGCTCAGCCAATCAGCTCTTTTCTGCATTTTTACTGTATTTTGAACTGTCCCACCTTTGAATTTGATTGGTCAATAGTTCTCCATAGGTTTTAATGGGTTTCTGTCACTCCTATTCTGATTGGCCGAGCTAGCCAAGCACCCGCTAGCTCAGCTAATCAGCTCTTCTCTGCATTTTTACTGTATTTTGAACTGTCCCGCCTTTGATTCTGATTGGTCAATAGTTCTCCATAGGTTTTAATGGTTCACTGTCGCTTCTATTCTGATTGGCCGGTTTCTGCCGACCAATGAGAATAGCTTTCAGAATTTGAATTACTGTATTTCCCGGCAATTTCCAATATCCTAATTCTTGAATTAGGATATTTGGAAAGTGATTTTTTTTTATGTATTTTTTATTTTTGAGGTTTGAGCTCTTTTCTGACAATGTTTTACGCCTTTATAAAGGCGATTTTTGATTCATACTCCGCACCGACATGTGGAATGATTTCTCGCTTTTTTTCAGCCTGTCTCACATCGAAACAGATTTTCGGCGCAGTCCCGCGCTGCGCCTAAGTCCCGCACTGCACCCCACACACTGGTGAGGCGCTGGGAACTTTTCCCCGCATGTATGAGCGCACCTTCTCGGACGGCGAATCTTTGGCGCAGCGCCGCTCTGCGCCTAAGTCCCGCACTGCGCCCCACACACTGGCGAGGTGCGGCGGACTTTTCCCCGCATGTATGAGTGCGCTACCTCCGGCGGCGAATCTCAGGCGCAGCCCCGCACTGCGCCAAAGTCCCGCACTGCGGCGGACTTTAAATAGGATGTATGAGCGCGCCCCGGCCCCGACATAAATCAAGCGCAGATTCCGCCGGAAAACCGGCGGAAAGGTGCGCCCCCACCTGGCGAGATTCATACATGTCGCCCTTAGTGTCAGACTTGGGGTGACAAACCAACCCCAAGTGATAGTCAGACGCCTCCATTACTAAAACTGAAATCAAAAGGAAAAAAAGACACAAATTGCACAAAACTTTTTTTTATTTAAATAAAAACTCCCCAGCTACAGCCCTCTTTCACCATTTTATTAAAGAAATCAATCAAACGGGGGTCTGACATAATCCAATGAGTCCGACATAGTCCAAAGGGGAAAGCTGTATAAATATAAGAACATTAAAAAAAAACATGACAGCACTAAACTCTTATCTCCTGTACCTCTTGAAGATCATGCCTGTGACTGATCTTCTGGGGGTGCAGGGTACGGATTCAACCTGCACAATATGATTCTGGGGGGTACAGAGCACAGCTGCAGTAAAATCTCCAGGTGGTCCTATGCCCCTATTAGGAGATTGTAAGCAGTGCTCTTTACCCCCCTCTCTCACCACTCCCCACCATTTTATCATGCATCCTAGTGCCAACACAAAATACAAACCCCCATCACCCCATAACCTCTCTACATAATGCCCCATAGTTCTCTCACCTCTACCTATCACTCTACCTATTACCACATAACCTTCCCACCTATTACCCCATAGTCCCCTTACCTCCACTTATCGCTTCACTCCACTTATCACTCCATAACCTTCTCACCTGCACCTATCACCCCATAGCCTACCCACCTATCACCCTATGTGAGTTTTGTACAGAGGTGGCCACAGGTAGGGAAGTGCTGAAAAAATAGAAATATGTTTGTTTGGTAAATTCTGCAGGGACGAGTCATGACCGAGAGAAGTCATCAAGGCAGACTGATCAGGATGGAGAAAAAAAGCAAAAAAGAAAAATTTCAGTCATAGAAGATGTCTCTAGTGAGTCTCTAAATGTAACTGCACTGTAGTCACTTAAATGTCTGCATAGCCTGTGTACACTGGTAACTACCACTATATGGTCACTGTATGGAGGTAATGTGCAGTCTGCCTGTGTACACTGGTATCTACCACTATATAATCACTGTATGGTGGAAATTGTGGTAATAGTGTAAGGGTTTAGTTACAGCCTAGCGGTATCTCCCAACTCTTGTGGATGCTGAATAGACTATCCAACATCCAAGAAAGTTGGGTGACGACAAAATCCAAATTTAGCTTTCTTCCAGAGCCGTTACACAGTTAGGTGGATTGGGTGTGTTTTTTTGTGAAGGGGCGTTTCTCAACAGCAAGAGGGTGTGGTCATGCAATTTTTTTGGGCATCTTCAAATCTCCCTGATTCCCACTTTCAAAAGTTGGCAAGTATGCTTGTAATAGGTATGTTTATATGCCCAAAGGAGCAGAGCATCCTGTTATGGAAGTATAGAATTAGTAATGACTTTTTATCAACTTATGAGTGATTTAAAGTTTATGATTTCTAATAGAACTCAAAATAGCAGACTCCTCCATCTTGTTCTTTTTCCTAAGTTGTTTAACAGTTAACTCATCTCTGCTGCTCTAACAATGAATGGAGTAAGGAGTTGGCTTACTCACTGAGCCCACTCTGTTCACTACGGGAGCTCCCTGATTACTACAACTGACACCCACTGCTAAAAGCAAGAAATGGAACTGGCTACCCTGCTGTTTAGCCTGAACGACTGCCCGCCAACTTTTGACGTCGGGTGGTGCAGGTCGTTTGTCTGCAGCGACGTCTTTTGGCATTGCTCGCAGACAGAGGGGTTTTGCGGCTCCGGGTGCCACAGCCCTGTTCCTAACGCAGTCTCTGCAAGCACCTTTGCTCCCCGGCACTTAACCCTTTGATTGCCGCGGTCAGTGACCTGGAGTAGCCCCAGTGCTGTCTTTGTAACAAGCCAGCAATCAGGGCAGACTGTTTGCTGCCCTGATTGCTGCCTGTGTCAAACTGACACAGATTATAATGTATTAGCATACTGTATATCCCTTCATGTTTTTAAAAAAAAAGTAAAAAAACATAAAAAAAGTAGAAAAAAATAAATATAAAATAGTAAAATAAAAATAAATGTTTAATAAAAATTAATTGTGCATATATTACACCAAAAAAACCTACAAATATTAGGTATCCACACAACCGTAATAATGTGTAGAATTTTTCTAATAAGTTATTAAGTGTGAAGTGTGAATGGTGTAAGAAAAATTTAAGAAAAACCAAAAAAATAAAAAGGCCTCATACAACTGCGTCATTGAAAAAATAAAAAAAGTTATGACTGCTGAAGCGCAAGGAGGCAAAAACTAACAAAATGTGCTGGTCATGAAGTACTTTTCAGGCGTTTGGCTTAAGGGGTTAAGCATTTAGACTTGAGCCACGTTCCTCCCTCCGATTTCCCCCCCTCAATCGGTTGTCATGGCAGCTGGAAGCCTAATGAAGGCTTCCATAGCTGTTATGTAATTGCTTACGTGAGGAGCAACAAAGTCCAAACAAATGGGCAGGAACAATGACAGCCTAGGAGTAGGACACTGGATAAACGGAGGCAAACTGGACTACAGGTACCAACAGGGCTTGAAGTTGTAGACATGTAAGAGTCCCAACCAGGCAGAGAACACAGACAGGATTTGAATAAGCAGGAATACAAAAACAAGGATGGTTTGAATCACTGTGCAATAACCCATGATGCACAACAGAAACTCAGGCAATTAGGGAAACAATAGCAAGAATTAAATAGTTCCCCCTGCCAGGGGGAAGGCACAGAGAGCACTTGACTATCCTCAGCATAGCTGTTGCCATGGTCCAATGGCAAGTAGTAGCACATTATGATCCTAACAGATAAGATTCCAGCAATACCAAATTTGTAGGGTTTTTTGATTATGTTTTGCTACTTTTGAAAAGAAAAAAAAAATTCTCTATTTCTTTGCCATGCAGTGCCATTTTCTGTGACTGATAACTTTTTTGTTATTTCACCTATGGACTTGAGTGATGGTGCATTTTTGCAGGCTGAGTTGTAGTTTTTATTGGTACCATTTTGGGATACGTGTCACTTTTTGATCACTTCTTATTTCATTTTTTAGGAGCTGTAAAATGACCAAAAAAACCACAATTTTGGAATTAGGATTTTTTTTTTCTATGGTGTTCAGTGTACGGGATAAATGATGTTACAATTTAATAGAATGGACTTTTATGGATGCGGCAATATCAATAATGTGTAATTTTTGATTTTTTTTTAATTAGAAAAATTGCAAAAAGAAAGTGATTTGAACTTTTTATATTTTTATAAATTTTTTACTTTTAAAATTGCCAGTCTGCGATCTTGTCGTGGAGGTGCTGATCAGAGGGAGAAATTCTGCACAGCACAGTTTCTCAATTATTAAGATGCCGTGGCCGCAATCGCTGTGGCACCTAAATGGTTAAACAGCAGAGATTGGAGTCTACTCCATTCCCTGCTGTTAGCAGCAAATGTCAGTTGCAATTAGCACACCAACTTCCTATGTAGCGGACTTGCTGAATAAGCTTGCTACACAGGATCTTACCAACATCATGACAAACTTAAATGTTAAAATATAACATTATTTATCCTGTATGCTGGACACCTTAGAGAATAAAAAAAATCCAGATGCCGAAATTGCAGGATTTGTTTTTGTTGTTTTACGTCCCCTACAAATTGGAATAAAAAGTGATTAAAAAGTCACGTGTATTCCAACATGATACCAATAAAAACTACACTTCATCCCGCAAAAATGTACCTGCACTAAGATCCATAGGTGGGAACGCTAAAAAGTTATTGGTCGCAGAGAATGGTGCTGCAGTGCAAATTTAAGAAATAGGGAATGTTTTTATTTTTGTAAAAGCACTAAAACTTAAAGGGGTTGTAACACTACATCAATTAATCTTACCAGTCCTATTTTCTCAGTTTCATGTTTAAATTCAGTGTTTACTGGCTTCCAATGGCCTGCAGTGAGGGCCTGCTGAAGACACCAGGTCTGTAGCTATAGCAACCAGCGCTGGCAACCTATCAGGAGAGATCAAACAGGTTTGTAGCTGTAGAGACCTGAGGAGCTGATGCAGCCCATACAGGAGGGGATATCTAGGAATAGGTAGGATACTGTTAATAGACACATATTGCATAGTGACTTGTTTTTGCAAGATCTTTAACTTAAAAATGAATCCTTGTAGTGAGACAACCCCTTTAATGAAAACTATGTATTTTGTATCATTAGAATTGCATCAAACTTTAAAATACAAATAACACATCATTTATACCGAAAAGCGGACGCCATGAAAACAAAACTCCCTCAAAAATGGCATAAGTAATTTTTTTCACATTTCACACCATTTGGAATTTTTTTTCCGATTTCCCAGTACATGATATGCTATGGTCAATGACACCATTAAACAGTTAATTTTGTCCTACAAAAAACAAATCCTTATATGTCTATGTAGGTGGAAAAAAAAAAGTTACGGCCTTTGAAAGGTTGGGAGGAAAAACATGAAAAGTCATATTATTATGACCACGTGGCGGGAAGGGGTTAGTTCTTTAATTATGGTATGTGTTTTTATGTTGACTGTTTATGGGCTTAATTCCGCTTAAATTACTTAAATTTATCTTAAAAGACAAAAATATCTAATTAATTTTTTAAAGGAGCCCTCCACGCACAAATGAAACACTGTACAGTGCCTAATAATATGCATATTACTGTAGACCAATTATGTTTATCACCAGTTTCCTATACCCTGTTGCAGATTATTGTAGATCAAAACCTGATGTGGTTGTATTATATGGCAATTCTGTTCTATCTCAAATTTTGAGGAATTAAAGCAATACTTTAATAATCTGTTTTTCTTAGTGATAGTATTACATTAGCATCACATTTACCATCACATATTCTAGTCAAATGTGTATCAGCAATCAAAAGGAGAACTAAGGGATACTGCATCCTAAAAAACATCAGCGTTACGCATAGTGGGGTCAGTTAGAACCGACACAGTAAACACCGGGTATTGTGGATCCTATGGGCCAGCACAAGCAATGATGGCAATAGCAGTTCATGCCAGGGAGCAGAGTCTAAGGGCTTGTCCCCACTGCACGGGTTTTCATCCGGTTTTCGGTTTTGAAAACCGTCTGTAAACCGGGTGACAACTTTTAAAATTGAACTTAATGGAAAACCCGCACAGCGGTCCCCACTGCATGGGTTTTCTGTCGGGCGGCTTTTCAGACTGCCGGTGGTCCGACAAACGTTGAACATGTTCATTCTTTCGCACGGTTTTCGGGAGAAATATGAACATGTGAATGTGAAGGGGGAGGGCCATACCCCAGCTAAGGGGCCACCTGGTCTGCACCGCAAGGCCAGACGGACTTAGCTGCGGGGAACCCCCAGGTCTCTACCCCTGATGTGGCAACTCGCGGTGACAGCCGAAGTGCAGGACATAGGGTACAGGCAGAGGTGACGGCGTACAGCAGGCATAGCCATAGACTATAGCAGAGTCCCAGGCAGGTAAGAGACTGGTACAGCAGCAGGGTAGCAGCAGTAATTACGCAGATAACAGACAGGTGCACCATCAGGAAACAGCAGTAGTATACACAGATAAATCAGATGTAAACTGCAGGTAACACTGGGGTTAACTCAGGTACAGCAACAGCACAGCAGACAGAGGCCAAGATGGCTGAAGAAACGACAACCAACTGACGCTGAAGCAGGAAGTTCCTTATATCACGGGAGAGTTCATGCCAGTCCCAGGCAACTTCCTGAATTTGGGGGACCACAACTGGAGCAGTAGAAACGGTAGGCAGGGAGAGAGGTGGGTGGGATTGTGAGGTGACTTGACAGTCCTGAGAAACTTTTTGGATTTGGGAATCCCCGGCAGAAACAATAGAAGCAATAGGCAGGGGGACGGGTGAGGGGGATTCCACCAGACGGGCAGACTTGAGGCAGCATGATTGACATTTTTCACCCCAATGGATAACCTCACCCTTTTTCCAATTCAACCTGGGAGCTTGAAGCTGAAACCACGAAAGATCCAGGAGAATTGAAGCAGTTGAACCAGACAAGACATAGAATGAGATTTACGCCTTCTGACCTGTAGAGACAGAGGCTTGGTGTGGAACCAGACAGGTTCCTTCAGAATCTCCCCATTAATGGAGAAGAAACACAGGGGTTTCTCTAAGTGGGAGACAGGCAGGCAGAGACGGATGTATAAAGTTCTCAGAAGAACCAACAGGGAAACACCAAATTCATAACTGAGAGGTCAGACGAGGAACAGTTGTGTCTCCACTAAGGGTAGTCTCACCCATGAGACCATGGCACTGGGGTTAATGGGGCACAGTCAGGCAGACTGGGCAGTTTTGTAGGTAATGCTTGGCAGCGCAACAGTGTAAGCAAAAGTTCACACTCCGCCGGAGAGTGTGTTCCACCAGGGTTAGATGAATACGATCTACCTGCATGGGTTCATCTTGATGAAGATGCCAGGTGAGGGAGACTTGAGGAGGCTGATACAAAGCAAGGTGGCTTGTGAGGTCAGAAGGGCATTGGCTGCTGGCGCAGCTCTAACTCTCTTTCTCTGCAAAACAGATGTCGATCTTGGTAGCCGGAGCAATAAGGTTGTCCAGGTCACTTTGTAGATCATGACTAGATAGCTTGTCCTTGATACACCCAGCGAGGCCCCCCCCAGAAGGCTGCAACAAGGGCCTCATTGTTCCAAGCAAGCACAGAGGCCAACGTGCAAAACTGGATGGTGCATCGGTCCACCATAGAATCGCTTTGTCTGGAGCGTAGCAAAGCAGATTTAACAGAGGTATTGCACCAGGCTGTTCAAATATCTAATGGAAGGCGCATAGAAATTACTTAAGATCCAGTGTCAGCGGGTCCCCTCATTCCCAGTGGGATAAAGCCTAGGCAAAAGCTTTACCTGTGAGCAGACTAACGATGAAAGCAACCTTGGCTTGATCAGACAGGAACTTGTGTGACAGGACCTCATAAAGGATAGTACACTGGTTAATAAACCTGCAACATTTCTTTGGATCACTATAATATCGGGATGGCAGAGGTAGATGCAGACTGGGACTATTTATGGCAACAGGAGGTGGAGCTACTACAGGTACAGGTGTCAATGAAGATACCAGTGCAGAAGTAACTTCATCCAGAGCGTACGGTACCGGATTGTAGTTTCTGGAAAAGTTGCCCCAAATGGACACCATAATAGGTGACTACAGCTGCGAGGTGCTGGGTGTGAGGCAGGGTTACATCGGCAGGAAACACGATCAGTTCGTACTGTTACACATAGCAGGGTCAGTTAGGACTGACACTGTAAACACCAACATTGTGGATCCTCTAGGCCACCGTGAGCAATGATGGTGATTACAGATGGGCGAATTTGTTTAGAACTTCAGGAAAAATTAGATTCTGCACAAAGGCGATGTTTATGGTACTTCACGGGAACTAATCGTCTTTTTTTCTAAAATGGCCGTGAGCACAAAGCATGACATGGGGGCAGAGGACCGCCCTCAATGACATGTGCAGACATGAAGCCAATCAGCAACCTGCGGGCTTCTGTGACATCACAGCCCTATAAATACAGACGCCATGTTAAATTCTCAGACTTGTCAGTGTGTCTTCTGTCAATAAGCATCTGGCTGCTGCAGCACTATATTGCACTCTGTGTAAAACAACCTGTTTTTGAGCTACTGGGGTGAAAGACCTTCACAAGTGTGTGTCATATATACACCTGTTCCTGAACCAGCGTTTTTTATTTTGCTTGTTTTAGTTTGTAGGGTATTCTCGATAAAATCCAGGGAGTGTGTATTTCTGCCCCATACACACCTGAATTCCATCTGGTTCACTGTGTAGGTTATTTTATACCAAAGGGTTAATTTATCCTCTTGTTTGTGGGGTAATTAGGAGTCAAATATAGGGGGAGTGTATTTCTGCTCCATACACCCCTGAATTCCATCTGGTTCGCTCTGTAGAGTATTTTATACCCAAGGGTTAATTTATCCTCTTGTGTGTGGGGTACTTAGGAGTCAAATACAGGGTGTGTATATTTTTGCCTCATATACGCCTGAATTCCATCTGTTTTTTTCTGTAGGGTATTTTATACCCAAGGGTTAATTTATCCTCTTGTTTGTGGGGTAATTTGGAGTCAAATACAGGTTGTGTGTATTTCTGCCCCATATACATGTGAATTCCATCTGTCTCCTGTAGCTTTATACCAGTTATTATCCTCTTGTTTGTGGATTGGAGTCAATACAGGGTGTGTATTTCTGCCATACGCCGAATTCTTCATTCATTCTGTGGTATTTATACCAAGGGTTAATTCTCCTCTTGTTTGTGGGGTAATTTGAGTCAAATACAGGGTGTGTATTCCTGCTCCATACACGCCAGTAATCCATCAACTTCAGTCTGTGGGGATATTTTAATTTGTGGCCAAGAGTTAATTTATCCGCTTCTTGTGGAGAATTCTATGTCAAATCCAGTGTTTGTGTATTTCAGCCCTACATACATCTCAAATCCAGCCAGTTCAGTCTCTTGGGATATTGCTATCTATGTATGGCAAACAGTTAATTTTTTCACTTATTGTGGTGATTCTGTTAAACGCTGAACATGTAGAGTCCCCCCAAAAGAGTGGAGAAGGTGTCATCAGTAATTTTGCATTGACATCACTAATCATTTTGCTCTTCCTTTGACCCTTCAGTGTCCGCTTTCAATTGGTGAATAATCCATCAATGCTAAAGCCAAAAAGAAACAGGAGTTGATTCTAAAAATAATAAGTAAATAGAATATTTGCATGTTTTCTGTGTTTTGTAATCAATCCTGCTTTTGGCTACCTTATCATCAGACAATCCTGATGCAAACAAAGGGTGTCATACTAGCCTTACGCTTCTCTGAAGACACAATCGGTTGTGTTTGTCCTTTTCATTCCTTCTGACAGATTAAAAGAAGGGGAAAACCAAACATAGTGGCAACGTCATAAAGTGGTGGAGGATGGAAACAGCATTAGGAAACCACAGGGTGGTCAACTGCGATAGTGGTCAGTTGGCAGCAGCATGAGTAGGCCACAGAGTGGCAATTGACAGATTGTGGAGGTGGCAGCAGCATGACTAGGCTACAGATTGGCACAATTACACAGTGTGGAGGGGGAAGCAGCAACAGCAGCAGCATCAGACCGGAGAGTGGCACAATGTCATAATTTTGAGGTGGTGGCAGCTAGGTGACATAATGAGGAGGTGGCAGCAACAGCAGAATCAAGCCAGAGAATGACATGGTGACATAGCCTGAAGGTGACAGCAGCAGCAGCATGAGGAGACCTGAGTGGTGAGGTGGCAGACGGCTACATAATGGCCCAGTGAAGAGTGGGGAGATGGGAGGCAATACCAGTCCCTGGTTAAGATGGTGGGTGATAGACGGAGCAGCTAGCAGCAGATGTGTGGGATCAGGCAGGTGGCAGCATCAGAATAGTAGCTGAGGCAGGTAGCCAGAAGAATCCAAGGTTCAGAGTCTGCTCCAGGTGCTGCTGCTGGTGGGTACCTAAATCAAGGGGGTGAAGAAAGCTGCTCATCAACTCCAGACTCAGGTTTCTGCAGATGGAGCTGGTACTGCTCTTACAACCCCATCCTCCCATCGCAGCTGTGGCAGTGGTATGTGAGCGTTGAGGAACCCCCTAGTCAGACCTGCGGGAGGATGGACGATGGCGCAAATAGATCTCTCTGTCATTACCAATGTCTGCACTCTCTCATTGACTACTCAAAAAAACACTCCAATTCTTTGGGGCTTGTTAACAGCTCAATGGCTGAACAAACATAAACCTAGTAGCTAGCAACTTTGCCATTTATGCTAACTGGGAAAAAGATCACATGTGCAGCTAATTACTAGAGCAAGATGAAAAACTGCACACCAACTTTAACACCTATTCACACCAGCATGCAGAAAAGCTGCAGTATAATGCATGGGGAGATTGCACAGATGCAAAGTAACCAATGAAATAACCATTCATACATCCTCAGGGCATGAGGGAGGTGGTTGCCGGTACTACAATTGCATATAATAAGGCGATACAAAAGTGTGCCATAAATATAGATACGTGTGGTACACCATGCTGGCTTACAACCGATTAGTGACACCCATACTATTAGACCAGGCGGGCTGCCCAGCATTTTCTAAGTGTACCGGCAACCACCTCCCTCATGCCCTGAGGTTGTATGAGTGATTGTTTCATTGGTTACTTTGCATCTGTGCAATCTCCCCATGCGTTATACTGCGGCTTTTCTGCATGCTGGTGTGAATAGGTGTTAAAGTTGGTGTGTAGTTTTTCATCTTGCTCTAGCAATTAGCTGCACCTGTGATCTTTTTCCCAGTCAGCATAAATGGCAAAGTTGCTAGCTACTGGGTTTATGTTTGTTCAGCCATTGAGCTGTTAACAAGCCCCAAAGAATTGTAGTGTTTTTTTTACTCTCTCATTGACACCACAAATCTGCTACCTTGGGATAACCTTTGACTCCAATCTGGCATTTCAAACTACACATCCAAAACTTTACCCTTGCCTCCACCTGAAAAATATCTCCCGAATCCGCTCATTCCTTCACTTTGAAAACGCAAAAATGCTTGTCCATGCCCTTGTCATCTCATGCCTAGACTATTGCAACATCCTTCTCGGTGGCCTCCCATCTAGCACCCTTGCTCCCCTTAACTCTGCTGCCCATCTGATTCACCTCTTTCCTCATTACTCCTCTGCCTCTCCCCTTTGCCAATCCCTTCACTGGTTGCCCCATTGCACCCACTGGACTCATGTGGCTGTGTGATGTAGTCGCCAAGTCTCCAATCCACTGAACAGACAGATTTTGCAGCATATTTTCCAGGACATGAAGCAGTGAAATGACATTGTTCATGCTGTAGTCCTGGTGACTGACAAATGACGTGGCCTCCCGAAAGAGCCTGAGCAAACGGTATGTGTCACACATGAGCTGCCACTGGCTGACATAAAAATTACACAGTGGAGTATCCCTGTCCTCTTGGATCATCAAAAAATCATTAATGGCCTTTCTCTTTTCATAGATTTCTTTCTATTTTACTCTGTTCATAGATTTCTCTGTTTTGTTCTATTAATAGATTCCTCTCTGTTTTGCTCTGTTCATAGATTTCTCCATTTTGCTCTTTTTCACAGAGTTCTCTCTGTTTTTCTCTGTTCATGGTTTCTCTGTTCAGCTCAAGGAGGGTGTGCTTGGTGGTGTAGGAATGTCTTGCAATGCTTGCAAAGTTTCCTGGCCAGTTCTCTGAACGGTGCAGAGTCCACCACTTGAAAAGGGAGGGACTGCAGTACCACCAAGTTGGACAGAATCACGGTCAGTTTCTGCACATTGGGATGAATAGACACATACTGCTGTCTCTTGGCAATCGTCTTGGTGAATGACTGCTGGCACCATGAGTGGTGAGGAGCAGGAGCATCTAGACCAATAGATGATGTGAAAGACAGACAACTCCCTTCGGCAAAGGTGGTGGAGCTTTGACTGCCTGAAATGGGAGGCGTGCCACTGGGTGCTTCTGCTGCGGCAGGATGGAACATCACATCTGAGATACGTTTCTCCCAGGCCATTGTATGGTGACACTGCATATGTTGCCGCAGGGCTGTGGTGCTAACGTTAGGTCCCTGGCCACGCTTTACTTTCTGCCCACAGATTCTACATACAGCCATGTTCGCCTCCTCTGGTGTCTTGGCAGAAAACTGGCACACCGCCAAGTAGGTGTATTTACCACCAATGCTCTGCACTGACTGACTGTTACCACCACTGCCTCGGTGAGCCATTGTGCTGCTACTTTCTGGGACCTGCAAAGTAGGTTGCCTAAATCGGGGCCGTTTGGCTCCCGACCTCACCCTGCTGACTCCTGGCCACAATACTGACTTGCCAGCTGCGCCACTGTCTGACGCACAAGCTGACGCTCTCTTCTCCTGATGATGAAGCCCTTTCTTCCAGGGCTGGGACGATGGGTAGTCGAAGGTTGGCGACCGCCTAGAGTGGCACTTCATCCCAGGCAGAAAAGGGGGCGCAAGGAATGGGCTGAATTTTTGATTTGGGGGGGGCACTTTATGCCTTGTTTAACTAGGGTAGCAGAATACCTTGTCCCAGCCTCTCTTGCTTCATCCGGCTCCCAAGTGCGATTGGCTACATTGATTGTGTTTGCCTGTCACCGCTGTCCTCCTCAATGGTCTCGCTGTACAGAGCCTGACCGCTCACAACATAACCCCCCATTGCAACTCTCCTCATCACTACTTTTCCACTTCTGCTAAAAGCAGCGGATGTCTTCCCCACCTCTTTGCTGCCCACTGTCCTCAAATAGTTCGTCCTCACTGTATAGTGGCGCAGAGCCCACAGCACATAGTAGTTCTCTGGGTGTGGGAAGCGAACGGGACAGAGGCTGGTTAAGGACGGTGAGGGCCCCCGGGCAATACCAACTAAAGGTTGTGTCTTACAGATGCACTGACTCTTTGCCGGGGTTGTCAGATGTCATCTGGGAGAAAGTGTATGACCTAGTCAACCATTTGAGAACCGTTGGATTGGTGATCAACACACGGCTGTTAGAGGACACCGGAAGCTCCGGCCTCACGAGGTGACCCCTGCTGTGACGTCCCCTTACTGTGCTTGCTCCAGGAACATACTCTTGCTTTCTTTGACTCTATAGTAGGATCTTGGCCCTCATCTCGGTTCTTTCCAGCTGGCGCTGACATTACCATGTCAGGCTCTGTTCCCACTTTAGTTATTTGGTCAGTTTTGCCCCTGTAACTGCAAAGGGAAGTGAAGTGTGAAGTGATTCCAAGAGCGGTGCTTTTCATCTGCGTGTCAAACTAAAACACAACATTGTATCAAGATCAAACCACGCTCCCTCTGCATATTTCAGCATGGCACAATGTTCTACAACACCCTACAGGCTCTGTGAAGCCAGGAAATAGCTGTTTTTAATGTGATTCGTCGCAAATTTATTCAGGTCGAAACGATTTTTCTGCGAATCTTTCGAACCGAATTTTTTAGAAATGTACCCATCTCTAATGATGATATCAGACCACAACAGGGAGCGGAATCTGCGGGGCCTCTGGTCTTCACTAGAGCCCACCGCAAGGCCGGACGGTCTTAGCTACGGGGAACCTCCAGGTCACTACCCCTGACGAGACTACTCGCAGTGGCAGCTAAGGTGCAGAATGTAGGACACCGGGTAGAAGCAGAGGTGACGGGTCACAGTAGGTATAGCTGTAGATGGGTAGCAGGGTCCCAGGCAGGTAATGGACTGGTACAGCGGCAGGAAACAGCAGTAGTATAGGCAGGTAGCATTGGCCTAGGAGGCACACGAGCACGCTCAGGATGCCACGGAGCAGGAGCGAGGATGGATGAGTTAAACCTGCCAGTGCATGCCGCCGGGATGAGACAGCTCACCGCAACAGATGTAACTGCAGGAGACACAGATGGGAGTTTCCATGCCCATGGCCCAGAATGGCAGCCACAGCATGGACTGGGACCAAATCAGGAAGAGGACCCGGGACACCAGCGGTGGCACGGGCATGTCTGCGGTCCGAGGCAGGCACTGCAGCATGAACCATGACACGCCCCCTGCTACCTGCATTTTTACATGTTGTTAGAGATTTTAATCTAAGCCAGTTGTGAAATTAGGGCCTTATGTATGAAAACAGTCTAAGTGTAAGACTTCTTTGTTGCCCATAGTAACTAATCGAGCTCCCCCATCATTTCATATAGTGCTCTGGAAAAAAATTAAAGGATAACTCTTATTGGTTGCTATGGGCAACAAAGAAAGTCTTAGACCTTGACACATGAGTCTCTTAATTTTTATTCTTCTAATTGAGTGCTAGATATCTTTTTGATCTTTGCTGAGTTACAGGGCGCTCCAGTTGGTATCGATGAGCAATTGCTCATTTAGCAACTGGGTGAGCTTAATTATATTGCCTATAACTAGTCACGTGTGCATCTTGTCTTGTATTTTATCATAAGTTTGCATACTTGTCTGGTGTATTCTTTGAATTAGTCATACTCTATCTCCCTTCTAATTTGATCTGATTACATGGTAACCATAGGGTTGGGCCAGTATAATTATTACACAGTTAATAATTAGTCTTTTTAATGCTTGGTTTATTATGCTTATTAATGCTTGGTTTATTGTGCAGCTGGGTCATTACAGACAATTTTTGTTCAAAACACGCAAGTGGAGAATATAATACGGTAAATATATACATAACTTTTCATGCACCTTTCTGGTATGAGCGGCATATTATGATACAAGTAGAGCCAAGAAATGTAGAGCACCGTGGATGAAGAGTGAGGTATGAGCTTAACGGACCTCAGTGAAATTCCACTAGATGGGCTATGGGTGGCGCCAGGACCATAAGCTCATTGTAATTGCTGAGAAACACATGGAGACGTGACATATATGTGTCCTCATTGTAGGGCATATTGTGATCACGTACATATTTGGACACCAATGGCTTTACCTGTGAAAATATAAGAAAATATTAAAAATCTGTTATTATGGAAGTATCATCTTCCTGAAAATAATCATAACGCAGTGTAGCCAATCCTTCACGAGAAGGCAGGGTGGTTGTAAGGTGTTCTCCTTCCATCAGTGTTACTAGAAGCTTTGACAACAAAAACAGTACTAAATCGATATAGAGGAGTGTAGAATGCGACAGTATGTATGAACCCGACGTATGTGGGTTTATAAATCTGGCATGTGGTATGCCTTGCATAGCATTGCATAGCATTCAAAAGTGCCGTGTCTGGCACAAGTTTTGGCATACAACTGTTCATGTAGCTATAAAACAGGGCTGCAACAGTTTTTTGGAGCAAGATACGTCCCATAAAATGGCGCAGCCCCTTTCATACATGTCGCCCTGAGTTTTTAGCAGTGTTTTTTTTCCGGCATTTTACCTGCATTTTTTGTTACCTAAAAATGCTGCAGCCACATAATTACTGGAAGGCAATAGAGAACTATAAAATGTTATACATACATAGCTTTTTACTTTGTGTTGTTTTTCCTCACTTTATATCTTATTTTAGCGGCATGCTATAGGTATAGCATTTTTACAGGCAATGTTTTTTCTGCTTAAACAAGCACATGTAAATGTACATTGCATTTTATGGTGTGTTTTTGTGACTTTTTTACAATATTAAACATGCTATTCAAAGAGGAATCATTAAATCACATGAGCTATGGATCACATGATGTATAGGAGAAACACAACAAAAAAAAACTGGTACTTAAAGGGGTTTTTCCTCACTGTACTGATTCACAGTCACAGGCAGCTTCACACTCACACTACCTAGTAAGACTGTGGGTGGTTCTGTAGCAGTAATTAGCACATTTAGCTGCTCTAGAAGGAGTGAAAACAAGTGCTTATCAGAGGCAAACAATCTAATCTTGTTAGAGATTAGTGACTTTTCGCCTGTCTACCATGGTGATGTCACTCCCTGCTCTCTGTGTAATCACAAAGGGATATATGGACAGTAACCTAGAGACACTTGTGTGCACTCAGAGCAGATAAAATCCCTCTTATCTCCTTGCAAGGGCAATATAAAAAGGACAATGTATTTAGTAAATGTCTTCATTTACCTTTCTCTACATACTGAAAGCTAATCATTGTAGTAAGAAAACCCCTGTAAATTATTTGGCACAATTGATTATGTGGTCCCTGTGTTCTAGACCTTATGCATTGGGATGTATGTACATTGTTGTGCTTACTACCTCTTTTTTCTTATTGATGTAAGCAGGGTTTAGATGCAGTCGACCCTTTTGGAAATTTGAATTGTTTTTAATATGAAATTGGTCTCGATTTTCTTCTTCCATTGATAAAATATCTAACGTGTCCATCAGTTTACATAGCATGTCTTTTTCTTTAAATTTCCATTATTTGGTATGAAATGCCAGAAAAAATAAATAAAAAGTGCATGCAGTTTTTGAACCTTTTTTGTTTTAATCTTACAACCTGAAAAACACATTTGTGAAGAAAGCCGAATAAAGATAGAGCACATATTAAACACATTGCATTTATACAGATGCAGAATTTAACATGAATAATCCACTGTTAAGTATGTGTATAAATAAAAAAAGATATACAGTATATGGTGATTCCGACTTTCTGATATCAAAGTTGCTCAGAATTTCCAGATATATTCTGTGTTGCCAGCCCAGTAGTTATAGATGTCCTTTATTGGGTAGGTACATCTATGAATTATAAATACTGTATAATATATCTCTGATTACCAATGTACTATAAAGTGTGTATGTATGGCCCAAACTGAAATTGTTCCATTACCTTAAGGCACATATGGTCGGACAGATGTGGAAAAAGATGATGCTCCACATGACAACTGATGATGGAGTGTCCAAATGTCCAGTCCAGGACAGGGTTTCGGGACAAGTTGAGCACTGCAATAGTCATGAGTTGGAGGCGAGGTGGGTGGCTTGATGGGGAAAACATTGGTAGGCCAATGTGCTAGGTGGAGACAAAATGAAGATGTTGGTTTAGAAGCAAAAAGATGCAAATAATATGAATATATTAGTTTAAACAGTCCTTCAACCACAAAGCTGTAAATGAACAAATTGTAGATTCCATGATGGTCAGTAGTTTCATAGAATCATAACCAATGTGAAATGCACCTTATATTGGAAGAGTAGTCAAGTCATACAAATCTATAAAATCGATAATAATTAGTCCCAAGGAAACCAGCAATTATGAGACAAGGGGGTGCCGGAGGCTACATCCTTGATCAGGAGTTCAGCGTACTTTGAGGGGACTGAAAGACTGCACGGACATGAATGGATTAACTACCTCTTTTAAGGATCTATTAGGAGTGCTGCCGTATCTTTTCTCTACCAAGTAAATAATGTACAGCTGACTTCAAGACAAGTGAAGCACACCTTCCATTCTGCTTTACAGATACAGCCATGTGCTAGGGATTATGTTTCCACCCCTTCTTTATACAAAATGTATATCATCTCCACCTATAAATAACTAATAGCAATACAAGAGCACATGAAAACAATGCAGTAGTGTTCTTTCCTCACACTTTGTGGGACCAGTATTCCATTGGTGGGAGTTGACTCTTACCCTGTCTTCTAATTAGCTTTGTAAGGGGACTGGTATGCCACAGTAAGCTGTCAGCCCTCATGACATGTCTGTTTTGACAACTTTCCCCATTCTGGATCATGATTTTTTTTGTGCATTGCATGGTTCCTCTGTTATTCCTCCAAGAAATGTATTAATTAATTGGCAACCGGATGTGTCCCTACATAATCTAAAACTATCATCAATAACTAGTTAGTTTCAGATGTTGTAGCAGCACATCCTCAACTGGTCACACTCAGTGGTCAATTTATTCCTAAAGGGCAGGTCCCACCATAGACTTTGATAACATATCGCTAGGATATGCCATCAAAGTGTGATAGGTGCAGGTCCCACCTTTGGGACCCAAAAGTATCTCAGGAACGGGCTGCTGAAGGTTCGGGCACAGAAAGAAGAGCTGGTCATGCGCATTACTCTCCAGTATGGTGTAATGACTGTGCCTGTTCAGGCCTCAACGCAGTCCTCTGCCCATAAAGTACAGCAGAGACTGTGCTTTTGGCCATGATTTTGTGCCTGAATTGTGTGTTTTCTTTGTACTAGTCTGAACTCTGTCTCCCCTCCCTGCCAGTCTGTGTTGTATGTGGTCTGGATGTAGGAGGACCAGTCCAATCAGGCCCTGGAGCAAGACTCTGATGTCCCCTATTAAGAATACTTGTGCTCTTGTACATCGATTGCTATAGTCTCTTGTAGCTTGAGCTGGTGTTTAATATTGGATTATATTGCTTGTATTGCTGACTTCTTGATCTTCGTTTTTTCCTGCCGCTTTCGTATAGTTTTTGCTATCACTGGTTTGACCTATAGTTCCCTGACTATTCCTTTGTGTTGGTTTGTCTTGTCTTACTCTGTGTTTCACTTGCCTAGTGAAAGGAACGTCGACCAGTTGTCGGCCACCACCCAGGGTCGGGTTGACAAGTAGGCAGGGTCAGTTTTGGGGGGGCCTAGCGCTAGGGCTCATACTGTCTGCCTTCCCCTGTATTTCTATTCAGGTCCCAGGATCCCTTACAGCTGGTGTATGGAAGTTCTGAGTGCAGCCAAACATGGAGCTCCCCTGTACTTAGAACTTCCATAAAACAGAATAAAGTCATGCGCAAGTGTGACCAGTTCTCTGTTCTGAGCTGTAAGTTTTGTTGGCCCATTCCTAAGATAGTTGTGGGTCTCAGAGTTGGGACCTTAACCTATGAGACTTCGATGGTATGTCCTAGCAACATGCCATCCAAATGTATGGTAGAAACACCCCTTTAAGAATAAATTGCCGCCGAATGTTATCAGTTGAGGACCTGCTCCTACAACAACCTCGTGATATGCCATCAAAGTCTGTAATTGGAGCACCCCTTTAAATTTCTAAGAGGAAGGCAAAGGAATGGCACAGTACAGAGTTCAGAGAAAAGATACTCAGGATTTGTTATGTTATGGAGAGAGTTAACAGATCCTTCTTAACCTTGCAGATACAACCACAAACCTCCAAGAGAGATGTCTGGAAACCATAAAACATAGCTTTTATTATAGTCACTAGATATAACTATATAAACAAATTCTTACGAATTCCCTACACCATCCCCTACATAACTAGCTATTGCCTCCCTATCCACAATATTGGTGTGACAACCAGTGTTTGTACTGTTTTCGTGCCATTCACATGGCCGCCGGGGGACAGCTTTTCTCCGCGGATAGCGGAGAAAAGCCCTCCCCCTTCAGACAGACATGTTCATATTCCGTCCGAAAACCGGTTGGAAGAATGAACATGTTTTATATTTTTCAGACCGCTGGCAGTCTGAAAAACCGCCGGGCGAAAAATCCATACGATGGGGACCGCTGCACGGATTTTCCATTAAGGTTACTATGGGCAAAAGAGTGAGTTTTAGACCTAAATAGTTTCATACATGTGTCCCTTAGTGTAATTAGTATTTGTGTCTATTTCTTGGTACTGGTCTCTTCCTGTTGCCCTGGTTGTGTATTGGAATATCTTAGTGTTAGGACTAGGATGTAACAGGGAATATAAGGGTGCAGTGGCCAGCACTAGGTTTCAGTTGGGGGGCACCCTTATCGGGACTGTCACCCAGATATTGTGTATAGAGAGTCAATAGCTAGTTATGTAGGGGCTGGTGTAGGGAATTCATAGGGGTTTGTTTATATAGTTTTATCTTTATCTAGTGATTATAATAAAAGCTGTGTTTTATGGTTTCCAGAAAACTCTCTTGAAGGTTTGTGGTTGTTATTATGTAGTTGTTGGATTTATTTATAGTGAAGTGCCCATTTCCCAATACTTTTGGCAACGGTGGTCTGGAGGTTAACCTTGCAGATAGCAAAAGTAAGAGCAAACATTATTATTCCACATAAGTACTGACTACTTCTTAAACAGATGAACTTAGTTATCAATACAGTTAGAATTAATACATTGCCAGAAAGATAGCAGTGGCTTAAGAGTAATTATTCAATATTGCTGATGGAGTAAAATGGCCTTGGCCTCAATTATTTTTCATTGGATCCGCTATGGGGATAAGAGTAAAAAGGTATTAAACAGTTCATAGTACTGGATAAAAGGAGGTAAGGAGAAAGCCTCTGCCTGCTGCAGTGTATACCTGGGGATTGCAATTTAAACTGCTCAAACACTGAATTATGTTATAGGTATTAACTCTTCTGGGCTATAATATTGAGGTGTTTATTTGTTATATTTCTGGTCTTCTAGTTATACTATAGCAGTAGTGTAGTAAAGCCAGTATCTTTTGTAATTCAGGTACTGAATGAGTCAATAACAGTATTCCTGGTGGCCTAAAGTGTAAATGAGGTTAATGCTAGCACCACTAGCAGACTAAGGCAATAAAATGGTTACTGCCTGCATTCCTTTTGGTCTATGGTGTAAAAGGTGTTAATGCTAGCACTTCTAGCAGACTCAGGCGATAAAGTGGTTACTACCTGTATTTGTGGTGGTCTGGGGTGTAAAAGGAGTTAATGTTAGCTCCTCTAGCAGACTGAGGTGATAAAGTATTGCTGCCTGCATTCCTGGTGGTCTAGGGTGTAATACTAGCACTTCTAGCAGACTCAGGTAATAAAGTGGTTACTATCTGCTTTCCTTGTGGTCTAGGGTAAGTCATCAGTTTAATCATCCCTGATGTATAGTTAGTTCCTAAGCTTCTAAGGTTTCAGTGATGTCACACTGTAAATTACACACAACTTCCTCTTCCTAGCATGCAGTGTTCATAGAATTGATAGAAATAGAGCGCAGTTCCAAAAATATGTGGTTGATTTGACAGCCCCTCCCCCCTTCTCCAGCCACTTCATGAACATTCACAATCCTCTCCGGCGGGGCCACTGGGCTACACTGTGAATGTCTCATTTAGAATTAGGGTGTGTTCACACAACGGATTTTAACTAGGAACTCAATGCGGATTCCGCGTTGACTTCCTCATTAAAATCTTTACATATTCCGATGGCCATTCACTTAAATGACCAGTCCATGCTGCACTTTAACACAGTGAGCTACAGCGCAGATTTTAAGTCTGTGGCGTGGAAGAGAAAGAATTAACATATTCATATTAAGTGGACCCTTGTTGGATACCACTCCAGTAGAGGTGAGGTGGGTTCACATCTTTACAATGGGGTAGCCCATACTGCCTCTATTAGGTTAATATCCTCAGCAGAAATTCAAGGTATCCAATAGGAAAAGTCTAATATATGAACCCGGCCATAAAGGAAATGTGTTATCAGAAAGTTACCTTTAGGAATATTTTGTGAAGTATTACATTATCTTTTTTTAGTATCTATTTAAAAAACCTGAAATCATGTAGATTTCACTACAGTTACAAAGTCTAATTATAGACTGACACTTCCTATAGAGATCACTTCCCTGCAGTCTCCCCATTATCACCATAGGCAGGCCTTTCCTTCATTTTTGCTATGCTGCATTCAAGCCATACACTGAAATATCAAGTGTGTAAATTTGTATATATGATTATATAGGCTTTAACCACTTGTTGTATTTAAATTTCACTGTATGTTTTATGTCTGTTGGGAGTATGTGATTTAGACTATATTAATAGTGTGCTGCTAGCTATTTAAATACAGCATACCCCTCAAAAAATCCACTGATTATTTCATATTTAAATAAGGGTAATTGAAAAATATCAGGTTCAAACATTATCTACAGTATAGGGTTAATACTAGGTGAGTTACCAAAGGATGAGATGCTGGATAGGGTCGCCCTTTTTGGAGCGGTTACACTATGGTTAGGATGTACAGGGTCAGCATTGCCCATTAAGGAGAGACCTCTCAATGTTTTGGTATTATATATACCTATTTAACTGTTTTTGTTTGTGTTATAATGCAGCAATTTTAAGGATATTATGAAAAGTTATTTTTATATTCATGATACACTCCTTTTTGACAAATTTTCACAGGCAGGATTACAAAGAAATTTGATTCCAATATATAGATAACACAGGATTCACTACTTAACAGAAGGTGATGGGCACAGCTCACCTCCTCCCCCATCCTGCACCATGACCCCTGCACAGGTAACAGAGCATGCCCACAACAATTTCCCACAGAATACATGATTTGTCTCTTGTTCACAGGTTCCTATGCTCCATGGGACTGCTATAAGGCATATCTCTAAATGCTGTTAAAAGCAGCTATGTGTTATGCAGAAAACTGAATAGAAAATCTATAATTAGAGAATAAAAAAAAAAGTTAACAAGAAGATTATGTATCAGCATCGAGTCTTAAAGGGATCACCTGCCGTTCCCTTGGGGAAAGATATGTGACTGCTGAAACCACTGGTTGGCTGCAGTGGTCATGAGCCGACCATAGTAGAGGAAGTCAGAGACCAGGGGACATTCCTAGAAGCTTCAGCGTTGGCATGACGTTGAGTGTGAAGGTTGGTGTATTATTTTCTTTTATTATGCATCTTTAGCATCTTTCTTACTTTTTGTCTATGTTGGACAACCCCTCCCCCCCCCCCCCCCCCCGAGTAAAACAACATTGGTGTTACATTGCTTTTAAGGCAGCCATTGTTGGTTGAACAGAACAGAAAACACATCATTTTGAAATTCATCAATACATGCTAATTATTACCTGAAATATATTGACATGTATGAATGGAATGGCTAATACGGCTCTGGAAAGGAGCATGCAGCCAAGTGCTGATGAATGACTCAAGCCTGCGATATGTATAAACAATAGAAAGTGACTCCACAAACCAAGAGCAATAAAGAAGAAACTGCGCAAGCCTTGGACGAATGGCATCTGAGTTACATATTCTGCAAGTATAAAGGAGACAAAACAAGAGTTTATATATTTATGTACAACAGACCAGGGGACATCAGTTGTATAGGAAGAAAAGGATGGTTTCTAAGTACACAATAGAGTACTTTACAGAATGACTAAAAGAAAATATTAATAAAAGGTCCAGGCATATATTTCTATGGGAAATGGCATTATGAGGTATTACAGAAGGGGTCTTCCCACAAAGGAACATCAGGTAATAATTTTGCTATTAGCTAGCTATGAGCCGACTGTGTTACAGAATGAAGAGGGCAGAGCTGGTGGCCGTCCTCCCTATTTACTTCTATGGGAATTCCGTTTATAGCCAAGTAAGTGTGCTCAGCTGTCTTCATACTCCCATAGAAATGAATAGGAAGGACAGCCACAAGTGTCGCCCTCCTTATTCGGTAACACGATAGGCTCCTAACTAGCTATGAGCCCACCTGTTACCAGATGTTCCTTCATGGGAACACCCCTTTAAATAAAGGGGAGAATGATGATTACTTGACCCTTAAAATGATCTAACATAAAGAGTATCAATGAGGTAAAAAATCATGTTTAATCTCATAAGGGTTCTCTAAAAATGGTCCATACTTTATCCATAAAGGTGTTGTCCACATCTCCTTTTTCGATCTAAGTTGTGTAGCTGAGGTCGAAATGAAAAAATAAAGAATGTTCCCCATCGACATGCTGTTCGCCCCAAGGCTGCACCTCCCAATCCTCTCTGCTCCTCTTCTGTTGTTTTGTGTCTTTGGCCAAATAGAATGTCACCACTGCAGCCTGTGATGCTCCATTCTCATGTCAAGGCTCCAAACAATGGCGTTCTCTTTGGCCATAGCCAGAAGACAATAGAAGACTGGCGTGGAGGACAGGAAGATGCTAAAACCAGCAACGTCCCAGAGGTATTTTTTTCTTCCAGCTTCAGAACTTAAAAAGGGGGAGATGGACAACCTATTTAATACAAGTGCAGAAGTTTGATTAATTGCTCTCAGAGGAGGACAGGAGATGCTTTCTTAAAGCCTCCTTCCATCAAAGGGTTCTGGAAGATTTACACATGTTGCACTTCGGCTTCAGGTCAGACTAGTTCAGAATGTCCTGACTTTTGCTGGTGATTGCAGGAAAATTGTTTAACCAATCAACAGCTTTTTCTAGAACAAGAAAGTGTATCATCTGTTGATACACTTTCTTTTTGCTTGACCTGGTTTGTGATCGCCTGCAAAATTTAGGTTGACCAAAGTGGCCTGACCCAAGTCTAAAGTGCAACACCATTCAACAACCACTTGAGGTCATTTCTGTAGATCCCCCATTTTAGAATATGGTATGTATTTATTTGTAGCTGCCTGATGCACCAATCTAGATTACCTCCCAGGAAACATGTTTGGATACGTAGGAAAAAATGTTTTAGGAAATAAATAAACAATAGAGGATGTTTGATTTGAATCATATACAGACTTATACTAGAAGGGCTTGTTCACACAACGTTTTGGATCCGTTTTGGATGCGTTTTACAGATCCGTTTTTAACCTGCGAAAACTGGATGCAAACTGCATCCAAAAAGCGGATACAGAAAATGCAACAGCTAATCTTTTTTTTTGATGCGTTTAACTGATCCGTTTTTTCAATGCTTTATTTAAATCAACCTATCAAACTGCAATTTAAATATAATATAACCTATCAATGACCAAGAAAAAAACCTTTTTTTACCTAGTGTCAATCAACTATACATACACCTCTGATCTTAGAACCCACCCCCCTATTTTTTTTTTTTTTTTTAAATCAACCAATAGTTTTCAAACTCAGAGATCCGACGTCCATGTGCATCCGCTGGTATGCTGAGGGCTGTGGGACTGACATTATCCTCCTCTCCTTTACCCATGTAGAATGAAGGCATTTTCCAATAGCACATTGCATCAGAAAAATTAGCCCTCCCATTAAAATGACACAAAAGCTATCCCAAACAGAAAATTCAAATTAAATATTTAATTTAAATCCAATGCGTTTTACGGATGCGTTTTTGGCATCGAAAACGGATCCAAAACGCACCCAAATGTATGCTGCGCTTTTGGATCCGTTTTCGGGATGCCAAATGCGCACTCCATTATTTCCTATGGGGATTTCTCTTTCGTAAAACGCAAGAAGAATTGACATGTCAATTCTTAAAACAGATCCGAAAAGCGGATCGCGAAAAGCGCATCGGCGATCACTCGTGTGAACAGTGATGCGTTTTTTCCATTGAAAGCTATGTTAATCACACTGACAATAAAAAACGGATTGCAAAAACGTCGTGTGAACAAGCCCGAACACTCTGCTATTTCCACAGGAAGGGAAATTTTGCATTAAACTGAAAAATGAATATGATATGTTTGGGTGGTGCTAGCATTTAAGATATCATATTACACGTCGCACCTATCATGGGTCTATTTAAATTGTGTCATCATTTAATGTATCTAAATGTATGCAATTAGTATCCACTATATCCTATCAGGAATGAGTCAGTTTCAAAAGTGTTCAACGTATATACACAGCATGGCATGCTGAATATTAAGCATTTATAGGACTGGACCTATTTGTAAAGGGCTATAATATTCTGTAGGTATTGAGTGGATCAACTATTGAGTACTTAGTAACCCATTTATTATGACTGAAGTTGGCTGTGCAGATGCAGATCAGATCACTGAAAAACATAAACCATTTCTGGAGACTTGAGCATAAAAAACAAACAAACAACTGAATTAAATGGTTAAGGGATGAAGAACCGGAAGAGTAGGGTTATAACAGAGAAAATAGATTAGCAATAGTGCATCACATTACAGATAATCTGAATCATTCACAATTAGTATTCTAGGACAATACTTTAAACCACAATGTATTGGTATGGGCCAGAAGAGTATGAAGTATTTGCTCATAATAGACTGTCCACCAACTGTACAGAGGCACAATGGAACGGATTACACCAAGCTACATATGCATGAACAGGTCAGGAATTTAATTTTTTTCTTTAAAGGGCCGACCTCTGGCAAGGACCACTGTCAGCTAGACTTGTCTTTGTCCGTTTCTTTGCATAGAATTATTATTGCTTATGCCTTAAAAAAATCTTGTCCCAATATATGCCATATCACAAGTCTGAATTGTCAAAAATGTTGGTTTTGAGGGTTTAGCATATATTAAGAGAAATTGCAACAATTCAGAGACATGCAATTGATAGAGTGAATGTTTTCTAGAAGTCATTATTTTTATCTCTATAACTGTGCTGAAGGGGCAGTCTCTCTCTGCAGTGAAACTGGAGAGCTGCTCCCTCTCCTCTCTTATAGTGTCTTTTTGAAAACAGGCTGATGTAGACTATTATTATTATTTATTTTAGAGCGCCATTGATTCCAGAGCTCTGTACATTCAAGGGGAATTACATACATAACAAATGTTAAACAAATACAATGGTGACGAAAAATTACTAGTAACTGATACAGAGAGAAAAGAGGGCCCTGCCCGTGAGGGCTTACAATCTAGAAGGAAGAAGGGCACACACACAAGGTGTGGGGCAGACATATTTGTGGGCCGGTGTACTGGTGGTGGGGTTAGTGTAGGTTATAAGCTGTCCTGAAGAGATGGGTTTTCAGGTTGCTTTTGAAACTGGTGAAAGTTGGGGAGAGTCTTATGTTTTGAGTTAAGGAGTTCCAGAGAATGGAAGAAGCACGAGTGAAGTCTTGGAGACGGTTGTGTGAGGAGCTAATGAAAGGGGAGCAGAGGAGAAGGTCCAGTGAGGAGCGGAGATTGCGTGAGGGGAGGTATCTGGAGATTAGAGCAGAGATGTACTGTATGGAGGAGAGAGGTTATGGAGAGCCTTGTAGGTCATGGTTAGTAACTTGAAATGGATTCGCTGGGCAATGGGGAGCCAGTGAAGGGATTGGCAGAGGGGAGAGGCAGAGGAGTAGCGGGGAGAGAGGTGGATAAGACGGGCAGCAGAGTTGAGGATGGATTGAAGGGGAGCGAGAGTGCTGAATGGGAGGCCACAGAGAAGAATGTTGCAGTAGTCTAGGCGGGAGATGACAAGGGCATGGACCAGCATTTTTGTAGTGTCAGAGTTGAGGAATGGGCGGATGCGTGAAATATTTTTAAGGTGGAGGTGGAAGGCAGAGGTGAGGGCTTGGATGTGTGGTTTGAAGGATAAAGAGTCAAAGGTTATCCCAAGGCAGTGGACTTGTGGAGCTGGCGAGAGGGTGTAGCCAGTAACAGTGATAGAGAGATCAGGTGGAGGGATGGAGTGGGTCGGTGGAAAGATGATGAGTTAGGTTTTATCCACATTTAGTTTTAAGAGACGGGAGGAGAAGAAGGAGGATGATATGGACAATAGGCAGTCTGGGATCCAGGAGAGAAGAGTGTTAATATCTATATTTATATTATATCTATAACATCATCTTCCTATCTTGGTACTACTGACTCAAGAGGCTTCACAACATTTCCAGTGAGCCTGACAGCAGGGAATGGGGTACTATGGGCTGCTTAAGGGTAAGAAAGATAGAGCTTTCCCTTGATAAGATGTGGTTTTCTAACCAATATACAAGTTAAACTAATACTTACTAAGTCCAATAACTACTGAGATGATAGGCAGTGCTATTGGTGCCACAAACATGTACATGCCACAGCTAAGGTATGGAACCTTCCAGATGCTGGAATCTCCTAGGCCAATAATATTAGTGTATCCATGATGTAATTTGACATGTCCTTCTTCTCCGCACTGAACTGGTACGCATGAACACACCTACAATACATTAACGTGTAAGTTACATATCTAGGTGGAGGTATATTATTTCACATGTAATCATGACTTATTATGTACTTGTTTGCTGACATGTAGTCACTCACTGTACCTCAACGAAGAATATGGCCCAAAATTTGCCAACAGTTCGGGATTTGCACAGGGTACGGTGACTTGCCATATGACTCCCTTTAACTGTGAAGACAGCATGAGCTAGTCCAAGAATAAAGATGCCCAGTGCACACATGAAAAGGCTTTGTGATCTCAGGCACAATAAACCTACAAAATGAATATGACAGCAAGAATAAAACTGTAAGAAAAATGATGATATTAAAGGAGCACTAAATGTAATGCAATCTGATAGGAGAGCTTAGAGAGAGCAGTTTCAGACTTCTAAAAATCAATGATCCTGGTAGGTCTAAGCAATGAAAATACACTAAGCTAGTAGATACTCCAGCCCAGGACAATGACTGTACTATAAAAGGCATCCACATAAGAGCCGAGCTTTTGTCCCAAGACAGCAACTGCAATCTATATATGGTATATGTATTTACAGTATCTGACAAGTGAGTACACCCCTCTCATTTTTGTACATATTGTATCATATCTTTTCATGGGACAACACTGAAAATATGACACTTTCATACAATGTAAAGTAGTCAGTGTACAGCTTTTATAACAGTGTAAATTTGGTGTGCCCTCAAAATAACTCAACACACAGTAATCAATGTATAAACCACTGGCAACAAAAGTGAGTGCACCCCTAAGTGAAAATGGACAAACTGAGCCCAAAGTGTCAGTATATTGTGTGGCCTTCATTATTTTTTTATTTACTTTTCCCCTCTTGGGCATGGAGGTCACTAGAGCTTCACAGGTTGCAGCCACTGGAATCCTCTTCCACTCCTCCATGACAACATCACAGAGCTGGTGGATGTTACAGACTTTGAGCTCCTCCACCTTCCATTTGAGGATGCCCTACAGATGCTTAATAGGGTTTAGGTCCAGAGACATGCTTGTTCAGTCCAGCACTATTTCCCTCATTTTGTTTAGCAATGTAGTGGTAATCTTGGAGTTGTGTTTGGGATCATTATCATGTTGGAATTCTGCCCTGCAGCCCAGTTTCCAAAGAGAGAGGATCATGCTCTGCTTCAGTATGTCACAGTTCATGTTGGCATTCATAATTCCCTCAATGATCTGTAGCTCCCTACAGCCAGCAGCACTCATACAGCCTGAAACCATGACGCTCCCAATATGCTTAGCTGTAGGCAAGACACACTTGTCTTTGTACCCCTCACCTAGTTGCCACCACACATGCTTGACACCATATGAACCAAATAAGTTTATCTTGGTCTCATCAGACACAGGACATGGTTTCAGTAATCCATGTTCCTAGTCTGTTTGTCTTCATCAAACTATTTGTGGTGTGTCTTGTGCATCATCTTTAAGGCATTCCTTCTGGTACGACAGCCATGCAGACCAATTTGATGCAGTATGTGGCACATGTTCTGAGCACTGTCAGGCTGAACCTCATACGTCTATTTTGAAAAGACAATCTCTAAATATAACACTGAACACTTGCACTCAACTTCTTTGGTTGATCAAAGCTAGGCCTGTTCTGAGGGAACCTGTCTTTTTAAACCACTGTATGGTCTTCGCCACCGTACTGCAGTTCAGTTTCAGGGTGTTGGCAATCTTGTTGTAGCCAAGGCCATCTTTCTGCAGAGCAACAATTCTTTTTACAGATCCTCAGAGAGTTCTTTGCCATGAGGTGCCATGTTGTACTTCCAGTGACCTGTATGAGAGAGTGTGACAGCAATAACACCAAACTTAACACATCTGGTTCACATTCACACCTGAGACCTTCTGATACTAATGAGTCAAATGACAATGTGGAGGAAAAATGGCAAATTGGGCACAATTAGTCCATGTTCACTTAGAGGTGTACTCACTTTTGTTGCCAGTGGTTCAGACATTGATGGCTGTGTTTTGAGTTTATTTTGAGGGCACACCAAATTTAAACTGTTATACAAAATGCACTCTGACTACTTTACATTGTATCAAAGTGTCATATGTTCAGTGTTATTCCATCAAAAGAAATAATACAATATTTAAAAAAATGTGAGGGGTATACTCGCTTTTGTGAGGTAATGCATATTTCCACTGTATTGCTTGCAGGACACAGCACAGTGGAGTGATTTTGGATGAGACAGACTTCTTCTCCCACCTTGTGCATCCGTGTATAGCGTCTTGATCTGGGCGCGAACTGTGAGTGTAACCCCTGAAGTAATGAGTGGGTGGTGCAGTGTTATTATTATTATTATTAAGTATTTTAAAGAGCCATTGATTCCAGGGCGCTGTACATTCGAGGGGGTTACATACATAACATAAGATAACATAAGTCAAACGGGTACAATGATAAGTAATTAATGACAATTGGCACGACAGAGTTCTCCCTTCTCCCCAGTGAGGGCAGACTACAGTTCCTCTATAGTATAAACAATTAGGTGTGAAATCCTTTCTGTTGGTGCACATATATAAATACATAGGCATTTAAGGCATATACATGTATATATTAGATAACGTAGTGATCATAGAGCAGCATTTTTGTTTGCTTCCTGCCACTATTACCAAAATGAAACCACATAGCTAACCTGCCTTAGCCATTGTTTCATAAAAGAATCTTCATGGCACCCATTTTGCCAACATTTTTTTGGGGAATTCAAGCGAAAGAAAGAGGTTGTCTGCACTTAGATTCAGCCATTCGTCTATTGTGTTTTCACATGCTTATTGCATACAGTGGTGGCCAAAAGTATTGGGCCCCCCTGAAATTTTTTGTCAGATATACTCATTTTTCTCCCTGAAAATGATTGCATCACAAATTTTTTGGTTTTTTAACTTCATTTAATTTTCTTTAATGGAAAACCCACAAAAAAAATTTTGTCATAAACCCAAATTTGGTAAAATTTTTCCACACCAAACATAAAAAAGGGGGGGAAAAAATTTTTCCGGTTTAAAAAATCATGGAGCTTCTCAAATTTGTGAAATTAACAACCTGTAACTTACCTTGGCACCAACGGGGGGCATAACTAAATCACACTTGTCCCTTTTGACATGATTAAAGTTACTCAACCTCTGTCCTGTTCCTTGTGTGGACCACATTGAGCAGGGAGAAAAGAAAGAAGCCCAAAAAGAACTGCTGGGGGACTTGAAATGAAAAATTGTGAGGAACCCTGAGAAATCTCAAGGTTTACAAGTCCCCCCCAAAAGACCTGAAAGTCCTGTTTTCTCCCGTGCGCAGGGTCATCAGGAGTGTAAAAAGGGCAAAAAAAAAACATGGAAATCTCCAAAGAAGCATTTTAGCTTTTAACAATATATGAAAAAACTTTGAGATTTTTGGTCCCATGTGTAAAGCCCAGACTGTGGCTAACCCCCCCATGGCACGGCAAACCCCCCAGGGTGGGGCTAACCTCCCTAATGTGGACGGAAAAGAAAAAATTGACAGAGTTTTCAACCAAGATTGTGCGGATGGGATAAAGAACCTCGACTAAAATCCAAACAAGTTCAAGCTGCCCTGCAGCCGGGGGTACAACATGTCAACCCTACTATCCGTCGGCGTCTGAATAAAAAGGGACTTATGGTGGGATACCCGGAAGACCCCATTTCTTACCCCGAGACAAAAAAAAACCGGGCGGGATGTGCCAAACTTACCTGAGAAAACCCAAAAAGTTTGGAAGAATGTTCTCGGTCAGTGAGCAAAAGTAACTTTTTGGGAAAAGGCATCAACATGGGTTTACGGGAAAAAAAAAAAAAAAAAGAAAGCTTTCAAAGAAAAAAACAGGGTCCCTACAGTCAAACAGGGGCGGAGTTCCCTGAAGTTTTGGGGTTGCTTTGCTCCTTGGGGGGACTGCTTGACCCTGTGCATGGGATTATAAAATCTGAAGACTACCAAAAAATTTTGCAGCATAAAATTTTGGGCCCAAATGAGAAAGCTGAGTTCCCCAAGGTCATGGGGCTTCCAGCAAGACAATGACCCAAAAAAAAACCTTTAAAAAAACACTAGAAAAACGGGTTTGAGGGAAAGCACTGGGGGAAATTTTAAAGTGGCCCCAATGGTCCAACCGAATCCCATAGAACATGGTTTGGGGAATCTCAAAATGGGGAGTTTGGAGAAGCCCCCCTTCAAATTCAGGGACCCGACTTTTTTCCAAAGAAAATGGTCCAAAATCCAGCAGAGCATTGTAAGAAACTCATTGATGTTACCGGAAAACTTGTTCACAGTTATTTTTTGGGTAAAAGGGTTTGAACCAAGTATTAGACTGAGGGTTTCCAATATTTTGTCCGGGCCCTTTTTTTTAAGTTTTGGGGGGAAAAAAAAAAATCAATGATTTGATTTTTTTTCTTCATTCTGTTTTGTTTTTTTTTTATTTCAAAAAAAATAAATGAATATATTTAAACCAAAAAATTTGTGATTGCAACATTTTAGGGAAAAAACTGAGTATTACTGACAGAAATTTCAGGGGTGCCAATACTTTTGGCCACCACTGTACGTATTTTTCGGATTTGGTTTACCCGTGGTTTACAGTCAGAAACGGGGCCCATTCATTTCTATGTGGTTCTGGACACGGATCTGCTTTAAAAACCACATACAAATGTTTTGGCATGTATTACAGGGAAGTTTTAACCATCCCTTTGACAAAATAGAAATTTACGCCCAAAGAATGGACATTTTTTTTACAGCCTTTTTTAAAAAACTGACTGCAAAAAAAATAGTTTATATGAACTACAATGCATATTTTCTATTGAGGTCAATAAGAATGTTTTCTTTTGTATTTAGATGAATATTTTGAGTCGGAATCCACATGGATTACGACTTGAAATACTCATTCTGTGGACAGGGCCTTAGAAAACCATTTCCAAATATATTATTAGGATCTTTGGGTTGGCACCTATTAGTCAGAGAAAACAGTAGTTAAAAAAGCACATTTACAAAAGACATTTTATTGATTTAAAATAGGCCCAAGTCTGCTTTTTTCATTTGCACAAGAAGTGCAGAGCACTGAACATTTTCTGCCAGACGAACAAGATTACATTTCCCTGCTTGGGACCAGTTTTTTTTTTTGTCCCCCTTCAAAAAAAGGGCAAAAAACCCCTAATGTTATATGAAATTTTTGCAATTAAACTCTTTGGGAAAAAGAATTACAAAAAATTTTCAAAACCCTTTTCGCAAAAATTTTTATATTACTGGAAATGTTATGCTTTTACATTGCCCCATGTATTTTTACCAAATAAAATTGAGATAAGATTTGGGTACTAATTTAGAAAACATTTTTCCTGTCCCTTTGTATTCCTGTAATTGTGAAATGTTACTTACCAACAGGTAACATGCCGAATCCAGCCATTATGTCCAGCTTTTCCCCTGCCTCCCCCCCCTGCTGCTTTTCCATACTGCCTGCACCATTGAGAGGTTCCCGATAGGGCCCCTTTTCATCCTTCTGTTTTTTGAGATTTTTTCTGTGACCCTTCACATTCAAAAGCAGTCGGTAAAGGGGGGTTTGTGCCCCAAATTTTCCCTATGAACATGGCCTTTTTCCCTGAGTGATTTTTCTCTGCTTCTTCCATATTAGATACTTGAAGATGCTCTCCATTGACTTGCCTTGAACTAAGTTCCTCCACTTCATCTTCCATTTTATTACTTTTCAGGCAAAAACAGCAAAGACCCAGGCTGTACTAAGCAACTCCCGGGGTATAGAAACCCTCACTAAGAGGGGAGTGCAGCGAAACGTAACTTGGACCAAAAATGTTTTCTTTAAAATTCTAATAAAATAATTTGAAAAATAAAAAATAATATAAAAAATATAATTGTAAATAAATTTTAATTTTTTTAAGATGAAAATATAATTTTTATATATGTAAATTTTAAAATATTTTAAAAATTTTTTTATAAAATATATTTGTAAAATAATTTTAAAATGTAAATATATATTTTAAATTTATAATTAAAATTAAAATATAAAATTTATTTAAAAAATTATATTTTTTAAAAAAAATTTATATGTTTATTTATTTTATATTTTTTTTTTATATATATTTATTATATTTTTAATTTATAATAATATATAAATATTTAAAATATAATATAAATATTATATATATATTGACCTAATATGTATAAAAAAGGTTACTTTCCAAAGTAACATTTTAAAATTTTGCATCAAAATAAACTAAATAGTTGTCAGTTTATTAAGTCTGATATGGAAGTGTGGCAATGATCAAAGTTATGGGCAATGTAGATAGTTCTAAAAGGGGACTTCTGTATTCTTGAATCTGGAGCACACTTTCTTGAGTTTTCCCTAGAAGTTACTGTCATTAGAGAAAGATCACCAAACATACATCATAATTACATACCAGGTATCAAGAAGTAAAGAAGTGTTCTCACCTCCATGGACTATCTGGACTGTCAATCCTTCTCAGGACCCTGAACTGTCAGCAATGCAGGAATCTCCGTCATCCCTCCCTATCTCAGACTCTCATCTGACAAGTAGGACAAGAATGTATAGCAGGGAGGGAACATTACAATTAGTAGAATAAACACAGCGAGTCAGACAGAGTCAACTATAACATACTCAATTACAATACTACATGTCACATTAGGTCAAATAAACAAGTGTGACAAAGAACACTAAGATGCATATTCATACAGTGATACTGTATATAGGAAACATTAGTGGCTTTGTGCATTGACTTACATAAAATGGAGGATGAGTGTATAAACCAGATGAGAAAGCATTATAAAACCTGATACCAGAGCACATAACTGCTTCGACTGCTTTCTTATATAGGATCAATATGTCATCCATAGATGACTGCTGATGCAAACATGTAGGATGTTTATTTCATGGTATTCAGTCTATTGTACTTGAAGAGGTTATCCAGTCTTATTAAATTAAAGGCCTCTCCTTAAAGGGGTATTTCCACCACACTGATTAGCTTTAAACATGTAGGCAAAAGACAAAAGACTATTACTAAATAGCTACATTGCTACTACAGCAGTTTTTATCTCCTGCTTGTGTATACAAGCTTCTCTAGCTACTGACCACTTCTCTGTACTCTAGCAGTAGTGGTTGTGATGGTGACATCACTCCCTACTGTGTCTCATCAGCAGCACAGGAGCGTGTTTATGCTTCTTACTAACAGAGTTTAACCCTTCAGAGCTCTCTAGTCATGTGCACTGCTTTTAAAACCCCTCTGTAACCTATGTCCCTTTAACATGCTCTGCAAGGAATAGCAGAGTTGATATGCCAATCACTGCTGTATAACCACCCACAGCCTGAACAGGACGTGGGAGCCTAAAGTTGGTTGTGAAGAGCAAGTTCTGTGAAACAGCATTGTGAGAACATCCCTTTAAGGTAGTGCTAGATTAGTGGGAGTCGATTGTGCAAGTGCTACAGCCTTTGCAATGCATATACATGCTCGTATTTGTAATCCTCTTACTTTAGTAACACCAGTAAAAGATGCCAAGAATTACAAGTAGGTTATGAGCACATGTAAACATTGAAGAGGCTCCATTGCTTACCTCTGCCTGAAAGCTGACCCCAACTGATCTAATATAAATTGTCTCTCAAGAATAGGTCATGGTCACATGACCTGTGTGGTGGTCACATGATAAGAGCCGGAGTAGTAATAGGGGAGATTTCTGCTCCTCCATACCCCTAACCTGATAACTGGGATCAGGTCACATGACCTGTGTGGTGGTCACATGATAAGAGGCCGGAGTTAGGGAATACTGGAGAAGTTCTGCCCCTCCTACACTGCTGTTACCTGGATCCAGGGTCCCAAGACCTGGTGGTTTGGGCACATGATAAGATGACACAGAAAGGGATAAATGGAGTTTCTGCCCCTCCATACACTGCTGTTACCTGGATACTAGGGGTCACACCTCTTACACTATATGTACCTCCTGTACAGCTCCACAAGAACCCAGTAGATAAGAGAACCCACTGTCATCTTCAAAGTGACTTCCTATTGTCTGTTGGATTGAATGTAAGGGGATCAGCTAATTCATTTTATTGCTCACAACTACTGGTGGATAGTTAGACAAAAGGGGGTCTCCATACTGTTCTTGCACTTGGTCTCCCACTCTCTGTACCCTCACTTTGGTGGTCACATGACTGCTGGAGGTGGTAATACTGGAGAAGTTTTGTTCCCCAATAACCTACTGTTACATACCTGGACAGTGTTACCTGGGGTACCAAGGGTCACAAGGGCTGGGTTTATAGGTACATGACTTGTTTATTTCCCTTCTGTTACCCCCAAAATGAAACTATTACTATGGAAATTAATGTGGGCTATACCATTGTTTTTTCTAGATAAGGGCCTATTGCACTGGCAAAAAGAAATACATATAAGCAGAATGTTTAGTACTTGCATTTTAAAAAATTGTATAATTTCATAGTATATATGTAATAAATGAAAACAATTTTAAAATGGAACCCCCCTGATAAAATGTAAGGGGTAACTTAAAATGAGTAAAGGGGGTCAAATGACAGAAAAATACTTGCAAGCTACCTTAAAAAACAAACACACAAAAAGTTTAATATTTTTAACAAAAATACACCCTACATCCTTTTCAAAAATGCATTTTCAAAACATCGGGGTATGGGCCCAAAGATAAGGGGGTGTCTTGTAAAATTACTACACTTTTTCTACCTTCTACAAAAAGGAAAACGTGTCAGTTTTTTTTAGTTTGTATAAACTCACTGCTTTTACCGGGTTTATCCACAACCATGTTCCCACCAGAGCTCAATAATTTCCTGCCTGAAGCATTTTCGGGTTTAGGGACAATTTTATAGACATGGGGGGGGGGAAAAATTTTTTCCCTTTTTAAAAGCAGCTCATACCCAAAATGGCTTGTGCTTTAGTTGCTGGGTTACTTTTTTCTTTCCCCTTTGTTTGATGAATAAATTTTTTAATATTTTTTTCCTTTTATTTTTAAAAAGGTTTTTAAAAAATGTTTTTCATCTTAAAGGGGTTGTCTCGCTTCAATGATGGGTTTTAATTTAAAGATCTTTAAAAAACAAGCAGTTTTGCAATATATGTTCATTAAAAATGTCCTACTGATTTTGAGCTAGCCCTGTTAGTATTACTACATCAGCTTCTAAAATCTCTATAGTAGCTGACCTGTTGATCCATATCTTACTGGCTGTCAGGTCTGAATACTCACACCTTTGAAGACAGGTCGGAGCAGAGAGCCCCTCCCCGCACAGAATGCTTCTTTTAGTAGAGGGAGGGGGGAGGGGACTCTGGCATCTGTGTCCATGCAGCCTGGATTAACCCTGTGTGTGCCTCTTCCTCCTGCTCTCTCCAATAGATGTGACAGCAGTGACCCTGTCTGTTACTATAATCATGATGTGTCTTTGGAACTGTGACTATACTAATACTGTACAGATCAGGCATGGGGAATACTTTATGCTCTCCTGTATTAGTGAGACATCCTGAGTATAGTAACATCCCCTTGTTGTTGCTGGAGTTGTGGGGGACTTGTAAGCTAAGCAGGGGATATAGGAACACTTGATCCCCTCGGGTCTATTAGCATACACAGCAGCTTCACAGACCTCTTACACTCATAGTCAGCCCTTCCTGAAACAGACCTAGGCAGGCACACCAGGGTAAAACTCTGAGAGCAAAACCCCCCCCCCCCCCGCCCCCTGTATAGAAGTTAGTAGCTGCCTGTGTGCTGAGGGGAGGGGGGAGAGGGAGCAGAACAGACAGACCAAGAAGCCGCCCCTCGTTTCAACTTACCAGGGACACTGACAGGCTGAAAGCTCGTAATGAGACAACTCCTTTAATCTAGACTTCGTATTAGAGTTCATAATAAGCCAGAAAATTCTTACTGTATATGTTCTATAACTTGAACTGTACAATGAAAAAGAGCTGTGGTGTACAGAGCAAAGATAGTTGGGCCTCCTTCAGGTTATTTTTGACACCACCACCTTGGAGGTGCCTAGAGGTCCCCATCCCATTTTCATGACTCTTTGCTCCTGTGGATACCATATTCCTATGTAGGTTCTCATCACTCAATAAAATGGTAGTATTACCACCATGGAAAGAGCCCCATTTCTCCAGGGGCCCCACAGCAGCTGCACAGACTGTTTTAATGTTATGTGTTCCCTTGAAGAGAGAAGTGTTGACTTTTTTTTTTTAGACGTTTCCTTTGTGGAACATGCCAGTATATAGCCAACTGGTAGTTGGGGCAGAGCAAATCTGCACCTCCCAGTGTCCAACTGGGGTGAGTGAAGTTGATTCTTAGGACCCACCAGTGGAGTTGATTCATGGGGTTCACCAGCAGAGTCGATTCGTGGGTTCTGCCAGTGGCATTGATGCATAGGTCCACCAGTAAAGTTGACACTCGGGGCCCACCAGTGGTGTTGATTCTTGGGGCCCACCCTACAGCTACTGTACATGACTGCATATGAACTTTGTTTATCTCTTCTTTTGCCCAGGCCAAACCAAGTATTCTCTGTCTCTCGTAGCCAGTCGATCTGTACCTCCCAAGTTGGACTAATGATTCTTAAATGAGTTGGGTTGCATATGTTCAAACCTGCCTCAGCTGTCAAGAATGATGGTAATTTTTATTATTTTACATTCATATATACTACAGCTTTCATCCTTCACCCATTTATCACACTTATTCCATACATACCCATACTATTGACTCTAAAATAATCCCCAATCCCCCACATTCACCACAAACAAAAAAACTTCTCCCAAAAATCCCAATATCTTTTCAATCTATTAATCCATCTCCCACCCCCTAAAACCACATCTTACCAACACCACACACAACCAAAAACCCTAAATACAAACAAACCCACACTCCCACACACACACACACACACACACAACATCACACACACATACACCACCCTAAATCACACAATTCAAACAAATAAAACCCATACAATTACCACTACTAACCCCCCACCCCAAAAACACACAAAAAAAAAAAAAAAAACCCCCCCCCATCAACCCCTAATATACCCAACTTAACCCCCCCCCCCCACTACAAACCACAACTTTACCCCCCCCCCCCCCCCCCCCGCCCCCCCCCCCCCCCCACCCCCTCCCCCCTATGTGAACTCTTTCACCATACGCCTGAGTAACCTCACAACAAGGTCAATGTGATGTAACTGTCTACACCTTGTCAGCAAGAGTCTATTACACAACACACAGTGATGATGCATTTGCAATAGAAGGACAATGATGAATTTGGGAAGAATGGCTCCAGCAACACAAATGTCTAATCAGTAACAATAGATACTACACTCACAGAGCCAAATAGCAGGTGCAGCTGAGCCAAATAGGTTTTTGTAGCAGGAGAAACTCTCCCCTTCATTGGTCAATGGGCGGCAAAGCATCATTCTCTCTCAAATCAAGGTTTATTCTAATTTCATGTCAGATAAACATGCACATGTGTATTTTTATATGGTGTAAACTTCTGGTTTCAGCTGTACCTCACATGCCTTTTGCTTTCTGCCTTTCTTTCTCTGACTTTCTCCCTGTTATTTTCAGTGGCCCACTAAGCCCAGCGGCCCACTGGGTGTCTCCCATGTTATCCTGTGGACCAGTTTGAGCTTGTTTACAATCATATCCCAAAGAATATGGCAGAAAATGTTTTATAAACCAGGCTCAGAATGTCCACCAGGGAATGATGAAAAAGGCCCTGGTGAGCCCCTCAACCAAGAAGTGGGCCTTCTATTTCATGAAAGTGTCAGGTGAACACCATAGAAATGAAAACCAAAAAACAAAATCCCAAAAATTGTGAAATTGCTGTTTATACCTATTTCCACCCCCAAAACATTAGTTTTTAAAACATTATACTGGCTGATTTCAAAAGTATGGTGCAGAAGTAAAGGTCTGAAGTTAAAGGAACATTAGTGGTAAATATCTAGTGATTGGAAATCAAAGCAAAACTGGCCTAGTCGTATACCTATAGTAAACATCTGTATTGTACAGATAAAACTTAGATAGACAATGGGCCTTATGTATGAAAAATGTCTATCAGTTTCCTACCGTTGTTTCCAACATCATGCAGGAGTGGGAGGGGGGGGGGGGGATGTTTTTTTGGGGGGGGGGGGGGTGGGGGACCAAATTCTTAGAGCAGGGGTCCCCAACTCCAGTCCTCAAGGCCCACAACAGGTCAAGTTTTCTGGCTTTCCTTAGCAGTTCACAGGTGATTTAATTATGCTGCACAGGTGATTTAATTATGCTGCACAGGTGATTTAGTTATTGTCAGTGCATTCTGTCAGATATCCTGAAAACATGACTTGTTGGTGGGCCTTAGGCTATGTTCACACGGGGGAATTTTGGCACGCATTTCGTGTCGTATTTGTGCTCTAATACAAGCAAAATGCACGCCGAAATTACGGTAATCCACAGTTCTCATAGAGAACTATGGATTACGCCTCCTCTACCCACTTGTACACTACGATCGTATTGTACGTGCGGGGAGATACACGCCGCGAGTAATGACTGTCAATGGGGCCGGCTAGCTGCTGGCCCCCTGCGTCAAGGGAGTATGCGCGTATCAGCGTGACTCCCGAACACCTGGCGCAATTGTGGGGCGTACTTTACGCCCCGCAATTACGATGTGTGAACATAGCCTTAAGGACTGGATTTGAGAAACACTGCTCTAGAGGTGCAAGGTATAGAAAGAGTTAATTTTCCTATACGCAGAGGAGATTTTAGAAGAAAACTTCTTAATAGGGAACCCTATTGGACTTTTAGGATGCTTGCACACGGAATGTTTTTGGGTATATTTTTGATGCGTTTTTGGCACAAAAACAGCAATTAATGCTGTGCATTTCTGCAAAGAAAGTGCAGTACAGTTGTAGGCGGTGTCAGTACTGTTAAATACATAATCTGATATAATAAATTGGCTGAGTATAGAAATGTTCCAAGCCAAGTTAAATAAACTGAATGTGAACAAGGCTCCAGGCTCAGCTCGGTTATCTCTGTGCCCCTGTATATGATATTTAGAGACTATCTGGTGACCGGTATAGTGCCTGGAGACTGGTCGCCAAGGCAATGTAGTTCCCATCTTCAAAAAAAAGGGCTCCAAGTCTTGCACGATATTTATAGACAGTAAGTTTAAACATCTGTTGTGGGAAAAAATGTTGAGGGGCTATAAGGGACTTACATACAGGAATATGTGGACAAACAAACAAATACAATATTTAAGTGATGGCCAGCATGGATTACTAAGGATAAAAGTTGGTCAGAACAATCTGAGCTGTTTTATGAAAGGAGGTGAGTTAAGAAGTCTGTGGATAGCTGGGCGGGCTGTGGATATAAGGCGACATGTATGACCTCGCCACGTTGGGGCGGCACTTTTCCGGCAGTTTTCAGGCGGAAAATCTGCGGCCTGATTTATGTCGGCGCCGGGGGCGCGCTCATTAACCATTCCATGTAAAGTCGCCACGCCTCGCCAGTGTTTGAGGGCGGCGTCTGGTTGGCCGAGGTGCTGGACTTAGGCGCAGTGCGGCGCTGCGCCTATGATTCGCCGCCCGAGGGGAGTAGTGCAACTCTACATGCGGGGAAAAGGTTCCCCTGCGGCCTCGCCAGTGTGTGGCGCACAGTCGCGGGGGACTTTTGGGGGCGCTGTGCGGGACTGCGCCTCACATGTATTCCGACTCAAGACAGGCTGGAAAACCGCGAGAAATCATTAAAGATGTCCGTGCGGAGTATGCAATAAAAAAATCGCCTTTATAAGGCGGAAAACATTATCAGAAAAGCGTCAAACCGCAACAATAAAAAATAATTTGAAAAAAATCACTTCAAAAAATCTAGAACGCGCAATATCAAGAATTGGATATGGAAATGCGGGAAAATACAGTAATTCGAAATTCTGAAATCAAATCTCATTGGATCGCAGAAACGGCCAATCAGAATAGAGCGACAGTGAACCATTAAAAACCTATGGTAGAACTATTGACCAATCAGAATCAAAGGCGGGACGTTTCAAACTACAGTAAAAAATGCATGAAAAGGAGCTTATTGGCTGAGCTTGCGGGGGCTTGCTATCTCTGACCAATCAGAATAGGAGCGACAGGGACCCATTATAGCCTATGGAGAGTTTGAAACATCAAAATTAAGGCGGACAAGTTCAAAATACAGTAAAAATGCAGAAAGAGCTGATTGGTTGAACTAGCGGGGCTTGGCTATCCCAGCAATCAGAGCGCGAGCTTTAACTTCTCCCATTGTAGTTATGGAGAGATCGGCGCAATGAAATCTTGGTCTCTCAGCGCCGTGCGGCATGGAGTCTGATTAAAAAATCATCTTTTAATAAGTGCTAAAATATCTCTCAAAAGAGCTCAACCTTCTATAAACATAAATAAATTCTATCCCGAAACAACGCGTTTGCGCCGAGGACCCGACGCTACATCGGGGAATTGCAATAGAAAGAATTGCTGGAAATTCAGTAATTCAAAATGGTAGCTATTTGTTGGTCAGCATAAACCAGCCAATCCGAATAGGGGGCGACAATGGACTTCATTATAAGCTATGGAGGAGAATTGACCAATCAGAATAGGAGCGACAAGGACCAATTATATCCTATGGAGAAGTTTTGACAATCAAAATCAAAGGGGGGGACCGTTCAAAAGACAGTAAAATTACAGAAAGAGCTGATGGCTGAGCTAGTGATGGCTTAGCTATCCAGCCAATCAGATGCGCGAGCTTACTCTCTCCCATTGTGTCTATGGAGAGATCGGCGCAAATGCAATCTCGGCGCTCAGCGCCCGTGCGGCATGGAGTATGATAAAAAAAACATTGTTTATTAAGTGTACAACATTATTCAGATTAAAGGCTGAAAACCTTCTCTAAAAAGAAATCAGTAAATCGCTAACAACGCGTTTGTCGCCGAGGACGGCGCTACAAAGGAATTGCAATAGAGAGAATTGCCGGGAAATTACAGTAATTTAACATTGTTTAAGCTACTTCTCATTGTCGCATAAAACCAGCAATCAGAATAGGAGCGACAGTGGCCCATTCTACCTATGGAGGAGGAATTGACAATCAGAATAGGAGCGACAGGGGGACCATTCTAAACATTGGAGAAATATTATGACCATCATATTCAAAGGCGGACAATTCAAAATACAGTAAAAGGCAGAAAAGAGCTGATTGGTTGAAGCGGCGGGGCTCGCGCTTTAGCCAACATGAGCGCGAGCTACTTTTCATAGGAGTTCCTATAGGGAAAAGAATGCAGAGCGAGCTCTGTTTGTGATTGGCTAAGTTAAGAGGAGCGGGTTATTTGGACAATGGGAGAGCGAGCGACGCTCCTATGGGTTTTCTAATGCAATTGAAAATAAAAACTGTACCTGGGCGGGAAACAATGATAATACTGCCGAAGTTGTCCGATGTGTATAAAAAATGAATAATAATATGGGGGTACGAAAAAAAATTATTAAATCAATAAATCATGTTTATTTCTTTATTTTCGTTAGCCAGGATCAATAGTATGGGTGTATCGAAAATAAAAGAAATAAACAGGATTTTATTGATTTTAATATTTTTTTTTCTTTACCCCCATATTATTGTTCATTTTTATACACATCGGGACAAAGCTTCGGCAGTATTATCATTGATTTCGTTAGTTTTATTTCAGGATTGCATTAGGATAAAAACCCATACGGAGCGTCGCTCGCTCTCCCATTGGTTAAATAACCGCGCCTCTTTTAATTAGCCAATCACAGAGCTCGCTCTGAATATTTCTTTCCCATAGACTCTTATGAGAAAGTAGCTCACGCTTGATTGGCTAAGCAGGTGGAGCCCCCGCGCTTCAACCAATCAGCTCTTTCTGCCTTTTTACTGTATTTTGTACTGTCACGCTTTTGAATATGATTGGTCAATATTTCTCCATAGTTAAATGGGTCCCTGTCGCTCCTATTCTGATTGGTCAATTTCCATCCATAGGATATAATGGGCACTGTCGCTCCTATTCTGATTGCCCCTGGTTTATGCCGACCCAATGAGAAGAGCTTAAAACAATTGCAAATTACTGTATTTCCCTAGCAATTCTCTCTATGCAATTCCTTATGAAGGCCGGTCTCGGCGACCAAACGCGTTGTTAAGCGATTTAACTGATTTATTTTAGAGAAGTGCTTTCACGCTTTATTCTGATAATGTTTTTACACTTATTAAAAAAATTTTTTTTTTTTTTTCTTTCATTACTCCATGCCGCATGGCGACCGAGCGCGAGATTTCAGTGCGGCCCATCTCTCCCAAGATACAATGGCCGAGAAGATTTAGCTCGCGCTCTGATTGGCCGAAGGATAGCCAAGCCCCCAGCTAGCTCAACCAATCAGCTCTTTCTGTATTTTTACTGTCTTTTGAACTGTCCGCCTCTTGATTTTGATGGTCAAAACTTCTCCATAGGATTATAATGGGTCTTTGTCGCTCTATTTCTGATTGATCAATTCTCCTCCATAGACTTACCATAATGGGTCTTTTGGCTCTATTCTGATTGGCTGGTTTATTGGCCGACAATGAGAATAGCTTACAGATTTTGAATTACTGTATTTCCCCGGCAATTCTCTCTATGCAATTTCCTGATGTAGCGCGGTCTCGGCCGACAAACGCGTTTGTTCGGGATTTAATTGGATTTATGTTTATAGAAGTTTAAGCTCTTTTTCAGAGAATAATTTTCAACTATAAAAATGTATTTTTTAATTCATACTTCATGTCGCACAGGCACGACGAGCCGAGATTTGATAGCGCCCATCTCTCCATAGACTACCAATATGGGAGAAGATAGCACAGCTGCTTGATTGGCTGGGATGAGCCCAAGCCCCCGCGTAGCTCAACCATCAGCTCTTTTCAGCATTTTTACTGTATTTGAAACTGTCCCGCCTTTGATCTTTGATGGTTTAAACTTCTCCATAGGCTATAATGGGTCCCTGTCGCTCCTATTCTCATTGGCCAGAGATAGCCAAGCCACCGCTAGCTCAACCCAATCAGCTCTTTTCGTGCATTTTTACTGTATTTTGAACTGTCCGCCTTTGATACTGATTGGTCAATAGTTCTCACTAGGTTTTAATGGTTCACTGTCGCTCCTATTCTGATGGCCGGTTCAGACGACCAATGGAATCGCTTTCAGATTGAATTACTGTTATTTTCCGGCAATTTCCGAATATCCCTAACTTCTGATATTGCGCCGTTCTGATTTTTGGGAAAGTGATTTTGTTTAAAAATTTTTTTATTTTTGAGGTTTAAGCTCTGTTTTGGATAATGTTTTCCGCCTTTTCATAAAGGCGATTTCTTTGGAATCATACTCCATGCTGACGGAGCTGAGCGCTGAGATTTCTGTGCGATCTTCTATGTTTCTCCATGTTCCATCTTGCTTTTCACTTCGCCGCCGCCGGAGGCATTGTAGACAAATAAACCAGGTCTGCCTGTCGGAGCTGCAGAGCGCTGTATGCGCGCGCTTTGGCACTCGCGATAGTACATGCCTGGATTTTTCGAGCGTACCCGGTTCCCGCCTGGAAACGCCTACACCGCGCCCACACCGCACCCATTGCCTGCCCCTTCATGCGGGGCGCAGCTGAAAGTGGCGAACGCTGTGCCTAACACCGCATCCCTGCGCAGCTTACTCCAAAAAACAGGCGTAAAGCCCGTTCATACATGTCGCCCATAGTGTTTTTAGACTTTGCAAAAGTCCCTCATAAGAGTTTAATGGGTAAACTAGAATCCACTGGGTTAGAAATAACAGTGTGTAATTGGATTAAAAACTGGATATCGGATCGTACTCAGAGAGTGGTGGTAAATGACTCCTACTCTGAGTGGTCCCAGTTGTGAGTGGTGTGCCGCAGGGCTCAGTATTGGGTCTTCTTTTATTCAATATATTTAAAAAATGATATAGTGGAGGGGATTAACAGCACGGTTTCTATTTTTGCAGATGACACCAAGCTATGTAGGGTAGTGCAATCAATGGAAGATGCTCATAAATTGCAAGCAGACCTGGACACACTGAGTGTTTGGGTATCCACTTGGCAAATGAGGTTCAATGTGGATAACTGTAAGGTTCTGCATCTGGGTACAAATAATCTACAGGCATCATATGTCCTTGGGGGGAGAAAAACGTGGAGAATCGCTTGTTGAGAAAGATCTGGGCGTTCTTGTAGATCATAGACTACAGAACAGCATGCAGTGTCAATCAGCTGCATCTAAGGCAAGTAAGATATTGGCATGTATTAAAAGAGGCCTGGGCTTAGGGGACAGGGATATAAAATTACCACTATATAAAGCATTGGTGCGGCCTCACTTGGAATATGCTGTTCAGATCTGGGCTCCAGTTTATAGAAAAGATGTAATGGAGCTAGACAGAGTGCAAAGACGAGCAACCAAACTTATAAGGGGAATGGAACATCTTAGTTATGAGGAGAGGTTAGAAGAATTGAACTTATTTAGTTTTGCGAAAAGATGGCTCTGGGGGGGGGGGGGGACATGATTAATTTATATAAATATATAAATGGTCCCTACAAAAAGTATGGGTAAAAATTATTTCATGTCAAACCCTCTCAAAAGACAAGGGGACATTCCCTTAGGCTGGAGAAAAAAGGATTCAGTCTCCAGAGGAGAAGGGCGTTCTTCACTATGAGAACTGTAAATCTGTGGAATAGCCTGCCTGAGGAGCGGGTCACAGCAGGAACAATTGCGAGTTTCAAGAAAGGCTTCGATAACTACCTGAAACTAAATGCGTACGTAGCCATGTAAAATTCTGGATCCTGTCTAGTAGCGTCTCTGGAGTCAGAGATGGGATCTTCCCTGGATCAGATTGGTTCTTGCCTTGTGGGTTGCAGGGCATTCACCAGTGGGGAGGCTGGGCTTGAAATCCTTGTCTTCCTCCCTTCACCCACATTTTTCCCACCCTTGGTTGAACTTAATGGACACGTGTCTTTTTTCAACCATACTATATAACCAAAAAAATGCACCTAAAATGCTCTGTGTGAAAGCATCCTTACTCTCAATACTAGACAACCATATTGATTAAACAATAGGCAGGATTTAATAGTAAAGTATTAATTATTTTGTATTATTTTGTTCATTTGATTGTGTCTTCTGCCTGTTTAATTGCTCCTCTTGTAATTACACACAGGTGATGGGGCTTTAGCAATTAGCGGGCACTATATAACCATGTGTTTCTGAGATTTTAATTTGCTATCACTAAGGGCCTTCACTTCGTGGCTTGAAACGCGTCCGAATCTGTCCTAAATGTCTGTGCTTTTCCTGTGGAGTACAAATAAAGGTACATTTTTACCTGTACGTGAGACGCTGAACCTTTTGCTTTGATGTAAGACTATCTTTTTTGAGTATAACAACCAGTCGGAGCTCAGCTTTTATTTTTCCAGTGCAGTATAAGAAATGAAAACTGACAGTTTGGGTATGCTCATGCTTTAGCATGCTGCATATCCAGTGCATTTTTACTACAAGATCCGCAGCATCTAGCATTTTTATTTCTGCTAAGAAAGTTCAGTTTGGAGTGGATCCACACAAGGATTATGCCCAGTGAATCTACATCAGGGTTATCTGCTGACTTTTTCCATGCGGAAACAGCATTAGTGAGTAACAAGCTACTTATTCTTCCAGTTTTGTTTTCCACAGGGAAATTCTGCTAAAACTCCAGTCACATGCATGGGATAGAAAAACTCATCTTATTTGATGCCGAAAACCAACACATGGGAACTAATAGGACGACATGTCAGAAAAGAGGCGCTTCCACGTCAGTTTTAAGGCGCATTAAACGAGTGTATAATGCTCCGGAATAAATAAACCTGCACAAAATCTGGCGTGTGGTATGCCTTGTATAGCATATTTAAAGCGCCTAGTTTAGGCGTATACCAAAAAAAGGCTCATAGCATATCATTGCTAGCATATTTGTTGCGCCTACTTTAGGTGCATGTAAAAGTGTCAAGTGCGTCTAGTTTTGGTATACGACAGTTCATTTATATAGCGAATACGGTGTCCACAGTGTTTTGGTGCAAAGTACAACAAAGAAATGGTGCAGCCCTAATGGGACATGTCGCCCTAAGGCCCTAAGGCTTTGAAGGTAAGTTTTGTTGGATGTGTGCATAAGGTGACGTTCACATAACAAGTAACATTCACTTAGATTCTGCCACTGAAAACCGCGTTTTCAACGTTACTAAAGTATATGCTTATTGCATGTGGGATTTAGTGTTGTTTTTTGGATTTGGTTTTACAAACGATCTACAGTCAGATTCATGCCTATTGGTTTTGGACATGGATCTGAATTGAAAACTACATGCAATACTCATACAAATGTTTTGGGCGAGGATTGCATGAGGTTTTTAGCCAGCCATTCTATTGACATCAATAATCATTTTCCTCATGGAATACGAGTAAAGAATGAGCATGTTCAAAGTATTTTTTTTAACCACCCAAAAATATACGTCATATGAATTAGAAATGACTAGAAATCCTTGGCATCTGGACAGAGCCTAAGGCCTAAAAAGAATCAGGTAATGTTGCTATGTAACCATAGGTTGGGCCCCTAAAATCAATTTCAATGGTGGGCTCTAGGCACCCCAATCCAACACTTTCACTGGCAGTAAGGATGCAGCTAGTTTTATTATCTCTTCTGGATGCTAGTGTATAAGGCTTTGTTCACACTTCGCGTTACTGTATGCGTTTCTGTTGAATGCAATTGGTTTTGTAATGAACTTTAAGTGTAAAGTAAGGTAACAGTGTAAAGAACGCATGCAGTGACGAGACATGAGAACCCAGCCTAAACCTTGAACTAGATTGACCTAGATTAACCGGTGATATAAAAATTGCCATTATCAAAGAAGTCACTCCTTCAATGAAGCGGAAACAGTTGTTACTTGTAAGGATACATTCACATGTCTGATTTACAGTGCTGAAAATTTCAGTGCTGAATCACCATAGATGCCATGCCTAAAATTCGTGCCAGTAAGCGTGTATTTTGGACATGGATTTGATACGGATTTTCAGCCTTTTATACACTATATTGTGACGTGAGGATCTAGTGTGGACATATCAATTCTTTTTCAACACTGAAAAGAAACCTGCATCGACGAAAATGAGCGTTGTGTGCACAATGGCACAGATTTTCTATTAGAAACAATGATAGGCGCCCTGCAGTCAGATTGGATACTGATTCTGGGGCAAATTTAGCACTGAATCCATGCCAGAGTCAGCATCCAAATCAGCCACAAGACCTATCCTTAGTGTGTGCATACCAAGAATATTCAGTGTGTTATTTCATACATTTCCAGCTAAACTCCCAGAGTCAAATTTTGAAAATGCCCTAAACCAGGACACAGAGGAGTTACAAGCAAAGATGGAAAGATATGCATCAATAAGTAGCTTTCAATATTTACCATGCATCAGGTAACATACTTCCATATCACTGCCCTTCAACACTCCAAAAAATTGTTTTTGTGCAGCTAAAAGGGTTCTCTGGTTTAGAAAACCCATTTCATATACTTTATAAGGAAATTCTAAGTTCATAGAGAGGAGTCTTCTGTTGAGGATGCTCATCTATTGGACAAAGTGAAGAATGTCCTGTGCTGCATGACACAGACAATGAATTGATTTGAATGGGCAGGCTCAGACTGGCCCACCAGGGAGTTGGTGAAAACCCCGTGGGCCACGAGCTTCATCTGTGGCGGGTCGTCGTGCAGGCCCGGACCCGGAACAGAGAAATGATAGTTACTGGCTCACTTTATCATCTTCCTAACTGTGCCCCCCACATGTAAAAATACCCCATCCATAGTGCCCCAAATGGTAATAATTACCATCTTGACAGAGAGGCTCAGGGGCCGGGATGGAGGGTCTGGACGGGGAGGGTTGAGTGTCCAGGACAGGGGGATGGAGGGGAGGAGGGAGGGGGGGGGGGGGTGGAGGGAGGCCTGAGGGGTCTGGACAGGGGGAATGGAGGGAGGGCTGAGGGGTCTGGACAGGGGGGGAGGGAGGGCTGAGGGGTCTGGACAGGGGGGATGGAGGGAGGGCTGAGGGGCCTGGACAGGGGGGGATGGAGGGAGGGCTGAGTGTCCAGGACAGGGGGGATGGAGGGAGGGCTGAGGGGTCTGGACAGGGGGGATGGAGGGAGGGCTGAGTGTCCTGGACAGGGGGGGGGGGGGGGGGTATGGAGGGAGGGCTGAGGGGCCTGGACGGGGGGGGGGGGATGGATGGGAGGGCTGAGGGCCTGGACGGGGGGGGGGGGGATGGAGGGAGGGCGGGTAGGGGCCTGGACGGGGGGGGGGGGATGGAGGGAGGGCTGAGGGGCCTGGACAGGGGGGGAAGGAGGGAGGGCGGAGGGGCCTGGACCGGGGGGGCTGGTGGGAGGGCTGTGGGGCGTGGACGGGGGGGGGGGGAGGGTGGGCGGGGTGTCCAGGGGGGGGGGGGGGGAGGGGGGGCTGGGGGGCCTGGACGGGGGGGGGGGGGGGGGGGATGGAGGGAGTATGGGGGGGGGGCTGAGGGGCCTGGAAAGGGGGGTTGGGGGGAGGATGGAGGGAGGGCTGAGGTGCCTGGACGGGGGGGGGGGAGGGGATGGAGGGGGGCTGAGGGGCCTGGACAGGGGGGGGGGGAGGGGGATGGAGGGAGGGCTGAGGGGCCTGGACTGGGGGGATGGAGGGTGGATGGAGGGAGGGCTGAGGGGCCTGGACGGGGGGGGGGAGGGAAGATGGAGGGAGGGCTGAGGGGGCTGGACGGGGGGGGGGAGGGGATGGAGGGAGGGCTGGGGGGCCTGGTCGGGGGGGGGGGGGAGGGGATGGAGGGAGGGCTGAGGGGCCTGGACCGGGGGGTGGGAGGGTGGTTGGTGGGTGGGCTGAGGGGCCTGGACCGGGGGGAGGGAGGGAGGATGGAGGGAGGGCTGAGGTGCCTGGACAGGGGGGATGGAGGGAGGGATGGAGGGAGGGCTGAGCGGCCTGGACGGGGGGGGGGAGGGAATGGAGGGGAGGGTGAGGGCTGGACGGGGGGGGGGGAGGGGATGGAGGGAGGGCTGAGGGGCCTGGACGGGGGGGGGGAGGGGATGGGGGGAAAGGGCTGGGGGCACTGGACGGGGGGGGTCTGGAGGGAGGATGGAGGGAGGGCTGAGGGGCCTGGACGGGGGGGGGAGGGGATGGAGGGAGGGCTGAGGGGCCTGGACGGGGGGGGGATGGAGGGAGGGATGAGGGGCCTGGACGGGGGGGGGGGAGGGGATGGAGGGAGGGCTGAGGGGCCTGGACGGGGGGGGGGAGGGGATGGAGGGAGGGGCTGAGGGGCCCTGGACGGGGGGGGGGGAGGGGATGGAGGGAGGGCTGAGGGGCCTGGAAAGGGGGGGGGGGAGGGGATGGAGGGAGGGCTGAGGGGCTGGACGGGGGGGGGGGAGGGGATGGAGGGAGGGCTGAGGTGCCTGGACGGGGGGGAGGGAGGGGATGGAGGGAGGGCTGAGGGGCCTGGACGGGGGGGGGGGGGGGATGGAGGGAGGGCCGAGGGGCCTGGACAGGGGGGGGGGATGGAGGGAGGGCTGAGGGGCCTGGACAGGGGGGGGGGGGGTGGAGGGAGGGCTGAGGGTCTGGACAGGGGGGGGAGGATGGAGGAGGGCTGAGGGGCTGACAGGGGGGGGGGTTTGGAGGGAGGGCTGAGGGGCCTGGACAGGGGGGGGGGGATGGAGGGAGGCCTGAGGGGCCTGGACGGGGGGGGGATGGAGGGAGGGCTGAGGGGCCTGGAAAGGGGGGATGGAGGGAGGGCTGAGGGGCCTGGACAGGGGGGGATGGAGGGAGGGCTGAGGGGTCTGGACAGGGGGGATGGAGGGAGGGCTGAGGGGCCTGGACAGGGGGGGATGGAGGGAGGGCTGAGTGTCCAGGACAGGGGGGGATGGAGGGAGGGCTAGGGGTCCTGGACAGGGGGGGATGGAGGGAGGGCTAGGGGTCCTGGACAGGGAAGCCTGGAGGGGGGGGCACTGCGGGGGGGCACTGGTGTGTGGCCCCTGTATGGGGGCCCTGGATTGAGTCACTATATGGGGGCCCTGGAGTGGAGTGGGGGCATTATATGGGGGCCCTGGAGTGGGGGCATTATATGGGGGCCCTGGAGTGGGGGCATTGTATGGGGGCCCTGGAGTGGAGTGAGGCCCTGTATGGGGGCCCTGAAGTGGAGTGAGGCCCTGTATGGGGGCCCTGAAGTGGAGTGAGGCCCTGTATTGGGGCACTGTATGGGGGCCCTGAAGTGGAGTGAGGCCCTGTATTGGGGGCACTGTATGGGGGCCCTGAAGTGGAGTGAGGCCCTGTATTGGGGCACGGTATGAGGGCCCTGGAGTGGAGTGAGGCCCGGTATTGGGGGCACTGTATGGGGGCCCTGAAGTGGAGTGAGGCCCTGTATTGGGGGGACTGGATGGGGGCCCTGTAGTGGTTTGTGGCCCTGTATCGGGGGCCCTGAAGTGGAGTGGGGGCACTGTATGGGGGCCCTGAAGTGGAGTGAGGCCCTGTATGGGGGGCCCTGAAGGCTTTTATATACAAAGAGGGGCCACACTGTGTGAGATGAGGCACGGCCCGAGTCACAGATAAGCACACAGACATAACTTTACACTTACAGCTCCAGTGGCTGCAGGGCCCGTCCTCCCTCTCTCTGCTGCCGGCTTTACTCTGCAGTCGGGATGACATCACTATTCAGCCCCGTGAGGCCCCGCCCCGTGGGCGGACCTCACTGATGTCATCTGTCATCCCGGCAGCAGAGAGAGGGAGGGAGGAGGACGGGCCCTGCAGCCACTGGAGCTGTAATGTAAGCAACTGTGCTGCGCTGTGACTCGGGGGCCGGGCCTCTCCTCACACAGTGCGGCCCCTCTGTATGTAAATTGCAGGCGCGCGCAAGCCTGCAGGAAAAGTTTCCGATTTTCTTTGTGAAGCAGATGGGCGGCTCACAGCGGGCGGCGGGCCCCCCTGCTGCTCATTTCTCTCCGGGCCCCATACACCAGTACCCCCTGTACTGGCTTTATGGCGGCCCTGCTGAGAGCCAAAGGCTCACAAGAGTAAGCCCCGCAAGATGTGTGGTACAGCGATGTTCTCATACCTCCGCTGTATCGCCTAGGCCAAAAGCCCAGGGCCTATGTTCCAAGGCTTCAGACTTAGGAGATACCGGGAGCAACGTCCCGGAGTAGGCGGTGTGAAGTCGTCACCAGGGCTGTATTTACAACTCGGGCTGCCCTAGGCACTGCGCTTGAAAACACCCCCCAACTTAGGGGAAGTTCACATGAAGTATTTACAGCGCGCACTTTTGCACGCTGTAAATGCGCTCATTTACTGTGTTGAAATTAAGCGCTTGCAAGCGTGTAAATTCATCGCACCATTGCCCAACGCAGATTACTGCCTTGTTAAGTTTAGTACTTATTGGTGTTTATGCGACGCAAAAATGCGCATATAAAATCATTGTCATCTGATGATGTTACACAGCACTGAATGAGTTCTGTACTTGATCGTGGTTTTAAAGTGTATTTTGGCATGTATTACTGTGCATAATACAGTGTCACGGTCGGTGCGGCGGTCTGTGATGCGAACCACGGAGGTACGGTGTTCCTATCGTGGATCTGGTTCCTGATGCGGTGTCGGTATCGCCGGGGGCAGTCGTGTCGCCGCTGCTTCCCACCTGCGGTTGCTGTGCGGCTTTTTCCGTGCTGGCCATGCTGCTCCTCCATCTTGGCTGCTGCCCTGATTCCTTGTTTCTCTATAGAGTGCGGCGGCCACATCATGCACTCATTTATTCACACAGTGTGCAGCAGGGTTGGGCTTCCTCTACCAATCTCCTTCCACCTGTGTGGTTATAAGCCTGCTTCTCCCCACACTCCCTGCCTGATCCTTGTGTTATAGTTTCATGGTGTAATGGTACATGGTGTAGTCTGTTGTTGCTTTGGCTCTTGTTTGTTAGTAGTCTGGTGTGCACACGCTGTCTTGTTTGTGTCCTTGTGGTTCCTCTATGTTGTTGGTTAGCCTCCATGTGTCTGTCTGTATCTTTGTCTGTGAGCTTTCTTGCCATGTTCTGTTCCTGTGTTCATGCCTTAGTTCCTAGCCAGTGTCCTAGCTTTAGTCTCTGCTCATGCTCTTAGTGTTGTGTCCAGTCAGTCTGTGTTTTGTACCTTGCCTTCTGTTTAATTTTCCTGTTTGGCATCTGTTTAGTCTTGTCTTTTTCTGTTTTGTACCTGCACGTATCTACTCCTAGTCTGCTATATCTTGTTCCCTTATCCTGTTGGTGCCTAGAATTGGCACTTCTGGCCTGTTTGCGCAGCTGCCACTGCTGGGGACTGCTCTGAGGTAGCACCTGGTGGCTGTCGGGGGTAAGCCATCCTTACCATCTAAGGCACTGTGAAGATGCCCGACGGCCACTTAGTTACCCCCCCTCGGCGCACGCCCGGCAGTGGTCCAGTGGGTCCACTACCCGCTCACCCATTACATACAAACTAAAATGCGTGTGAACATACGCTTACACTTGCCGATTATAGTTACGATTGACTTGTTCCTAATCAAACCATACTTTTATCTAAAAATTAAAAAAAAAAACAACCAAAAGTTCAAAACACTGTTTTTTGCCATTTTATATACATATAAAAAAAATTAATGTATTTTGTATTGCTACAGATGTAAATGTTCAGTAAATTAAAATAGATCCTTATTTACCCCTCATGGTAAATGCTGAAAAAAACAATAGCACCAATGCAAACTACGCTTAGGCCCCCCAAAAACCGTCTCTAATAGGTCCCTTTTCAGAAAAATAAAAAAAAGTATTGGTTACATAAAATGTCCATGCAAAGCAGTTTATTTTTAAAGTTTTTATACCACACGTCAAACTCCATAAAACGGAACCCAAAAACAATGGTGCAAATGCATTTTTTTTCCTATGCTACCCCACAAAGTGTCATAAAATGTAGTTGGGAACCACAAAAAAAATGAACCAAGTTCTGCAAAAAACGGAGTCCTGATACATCAATGTCAATGGAAAAACTAAACAGTTTTGCTTTTTGAAGCAGGAATGAAACAAAAAATGTTACCGAAAATGATTCCAGCAGTATCCCCTTTTTATTTCTGTTGCAATTATTTTTCCGTTCACTTCTTCCAAGACCACGTACATTTTTATTTTTCCATCTCCTCAGCTGTATGAGGGCCTGCTTTTTGCAGGACAAGATGTCTTTTTTAAGGCTTAAAACTATCGGAAAGTCGACGGCTTTTTGTCTGATGTATGACAGTTGTTTTTGTCACTGTTTCGCAAAACCCGCGGTCAGTTTTCATTTTTTTGCCATCGGCCCATACAATTGATTGTACAGGAAACCGACGGCAAAACGCCGGAGGATTATTCAATATGTCCCTAAATCTGCCGGTGCCGGAAAACGAGCTGAAAAAAATGACCTATGTAGACTACAGGTTGTTTTTTTCTATTAAAGTCTATGGGCTGGATAAACAATCAAATTTTCAGTGGTGTCAAAATCCATCCGTTTTGGGTGCAGTGTGAACTTAGCCTAAGGGAACCAATTATGTTTACTACATAATGCACTGGGAAACAAGAAAAAATTCTTTGTGAGCCAGAATGTGAAAAAACCGCCAACGTGCCACTTTTTTTCCTTTAAATGGGGGATTGTTGTTACAGAGTTCCCTGTGTGGTAAAACTGACTTGTTATCTTTACTTTGGAGGTCGGATCAATTCCGGCAATACCAAATGTTTGGCATTTTTGCTATGTTTTACTAATTTTTCTTTTTTTTATTTGCTTTATAGTGTGATTTTATGAGATTTTTTGTTTTTCCATCTACAGACCTGAGTGAGGGCTATGTACAGTGTGGTACGTTTTTGGATACGTTTTTCAGGACTGCAAAAACATATCTCTATTGTTTCTATGGACTTTTCAATGCATAAAATGGATTAAGAATTGACGTCAACTGTTTGAACGCATCCGTTTTACACAATGCAAAAACATATGTAAAATATGTATCATCTGAACGCCGCTACGATTTTTACATTGAAATCATTGTAATCACACTGGAACATTGTTAAATACATTTTGGGGTCAATTTTTCAGTATGTAAAATGTACCCAAAAACGTATTTAACAAACACTGTGTGAACAAACCCTTCCAATATCATAGTACTGTCCACAAATACGGTAATTCATAGCTGTCATTGAGTGCAATGATTACCCTTCGTTTTCTCCAACATGTACTGCAGGCCGGGAGAAAAAAATTACATGTGAAAGTCTCTGGGAGCCGGCACACAGCATTTTAGCAGTACACACTGGCCAGCACGTGCTTCTGAAATACCCGACTTACAGCAGTACGCACCGCAAGACGCCATGTGAATTTACCCTAACACATGATAGGATGAGAAACACAGGGCCAACAGGTAGTATAGCACTGGATAGGCTTAGATACACAGGGCCAACAGGTTGTATAACACTGGATAGGCTTAGATACACAGGGCCAACAGGTAATATAACACTGGGTAGGCTTAGATACACAGGGCCAACAGGTGGTATAACACAGGATAGGCTTAGATACACTGGACCAGCAGGTAGTATAACACTTGATGGGCTTAGATACATAGGGCCAACAGGTATTATAACACTGGATAGGCTTAGATACACAGGGCCAACAGGTAGTACAACACAGATTAGGCTTAGATACACAGGACCAACAGGTGATATAACACAGGTTAGGCTTAGATACACATGGCCAACAGGTGGTATAACACTGGATAGGCTGAGTGGAAGCAAGCTGAAGACAGAAAATGTTGACCCGGTGCTCGTTGCAGGAAGAAATCTCTATTGAGGCAGCGAAGTGCTGTTACGTACTTTCACTATTGTGCACCCCCTCTTTTTTGTTCTTTTTTTTCTCTACTGGATAGTCTTAGATACACATGAAAAACAGGTAGTATAACACAGGATAGGCTTAGATACACAGGGTCAAACACGATATTAACACGGATAGGCTTAGATACACATGGTACACAGGTTGTTAACACTAGGATAGGCTTAGATACACAAGGGACAACAGGTAATATAACACTGGATTAGGCTTAGATACACTAGGGCCACAGGTGGTATAACACAGGATAGGCTTAGATACACAGGACCATCAGGTGTATAACACTTGATGGGCTTGATACATAGGGCCAACAGGTAGTATAACACTGATAGGCTTAGAATACACAGGCCACACAGTATAAACACAGAATTAGGCTTAATACACTAGGAACACATCAGGTGGGTAGGAACACAGAGTTAGTGCTTAGATACACTGGCAACAGTGTATAACACTAGATAGGCTTAGATACACAGGGCCAACAGGTGGTAAAACACTGGATAGGCTGAGTGGAAGCAAGCTGAAGACAGAAAATGTTGACCCGGTGCTCGTTGCAGGAAGAAATCTCTATTGAGGCAGCGAAGTGCTGTTACGTACTTTCACTATTGTGCACCCCCTCTTTTTTGTTCTTTTTTTTCTCTACTGGATAGTCTTAGATACACATGAAAAACAGGTAGTATAACACAGGATAGGCTTAGATACACAGGGTCAAACACGAATATTACACTGGGTAGGCTTAGATACACATGGTCAACAGGTGGTTTAACACAGGTTAGGCTTAGATACACAAGGACAACAGGTAGTATAACACTGGATTGGCTTAGATACCTAGGTCCAGCAGGTAGTATAACACTGGATAGGCTTAGATACACAGGTCCAATAGGTGGTATAACACAGGTTAGGCTTGGATACACAGGGCCAACAGGTAGTATAACACTTAGGCTTCTTTCCCCCTCCCTTCCAAACACCCGACACTCACACACATTTCTACACCAGTATACACACAGACAAATACTGGACACTAACCTGCACTTATAACTACATCTGTCAGGCTCCCGGGGGGTCAGGAAACAGAGGAGCTGCTTGTTGGATCCTGCAGATAACATCACCAGCCGCACACAGGAGGCCGAAGAAGGGGCACCGACAGGACTGTGAGGAGCTTCCTGCTCTGACCCTCCTATGCTGATCTCCTGCACTCTGCCATTCTGTCAGTGCTCCCCCTTCCTCTGCTCCCTGGCCCAACAAAGACAGCTCGGCTGCAGCTCCAGAAGAGCAGGACTGAGGAGCAACTGCAGACTCCAGGATGTCTCATTACAAAACAGCCTTGAGATGTTTAAGCTCCTCCTTCTCCCCCCCAAAAAAGACATAATTTTTTACATGAAGTTCAAACTGGAGGCAGGAGAGAGGAGTAAAAAATAAAGAAATACACATGCAGTCATTATTGCTGGCTGCTGGTGGCATCCCCTGCAGGCTGCCGCCCTAGGTACTGGGCCACGAGTGCGTACTTATAAATACGGCCCTGCACCTCATGTCGGATAATAGATCTCGGAGCTTGCTCCTCAGGGAGAGGTGAGTATCTTTTTTAAATTTTTTTCTTATCAGCCAGAAGGGGCCTAGCTTCCTACAGGAAGAGGTGTATACCTATGGGGGCATTTATACAGTTGAAACCAGAAGTTTACATACACTATATAAAAAGACACATATGCATGTTTTTCTCACTTCTGACATGAAATCAGAATAAACCTTATCCATTTTAGGTCAATTAGGAACCAAAATTATTTATATTTGCCAAATGCCAGAATAATGTGCGAGAGAGAATTTTTTAAGGCATTTTATTACTTTCTGCAAAGTCAAAAGTTTACATACACTAGAATTACTATGCCTTTAAACAATTTGGGACAGCCCATATGATGATGTCATGTCCTTGGAAGCTTCTGATAGGTTTTTGGCAACATATGAGCTAATTAGAGACACAGCTGTGGATGCATTTTAAAGCACACTGCTTCTGTGTGTAACATCATGGAGAAGTCTAAAGAAATCAGTCAAGATATCACAAAGAGAATTGTGGACTTGCACAAGTCTGGATCATCCTTGGGTGCAATTTTAAGATACCTGAAGGTGCCTCATTCATCTGTACAAACAATTATACACAAGTACAAACAAGATGGGAATGTCCAGCGATCATAACACTCAGGAAGTAGATGGGTTCTGTGTCTCAGAGATGAACATGCTTTGGTCCGACATGTGCATATCAACCCAAGAACAAAAGCAAAAGACCTTGTGAAGATGCTGGCGGAAGCTGGTAAGATTGTGTCATTATCCACAGTGAAACGAGTACTGTATCAACATGGACTGAAAAGATACTCTGCCAGATTAATGTTTGAAAAAGCACACAGGAACAAAGACCTACATTTTTGGAGACATATCCTGTGGTCTGACGAAACCAAAATTGAACTGTTTGGCCATAAGCACCATCATTACTTTTGGAAAAAAAAAGGTAGAAGCTTGGAAGCCTAAGAACACCATCCCAACTGTGAAACACGGGGGTGGCAGCATCATGTTGTGGGGTTGTTTTGCTTCAGGAGGGACTGGGGCACTTCACAAAATAGATGGTATCATGAGGAAAGAAGATTATGTAGCAATACTGAAGCAAAATCTCAAGACATCAGCCATGAAGTTACAGCTTGGGCGCAAATGGGTCTTCCAAATGGACAATGACCAAAAGCATACTGCCAAACTGGTTTCAAAGTGGCTAAAAAGGGATGTCTCACTACATTGATTTATCTTACCTCAGTCCTGTTTTCTTGGTTTCATTTTGAATTCAGGGGCGTCTTTATTGGCTTCTACTATGCTGCAGTAGAAGCCAGATCTGTAGCTATAGCGACTAGTGCTGGCAGCCTATCATGAGAGATTGAACAGGTCTGTAGCTATAGCGACCTGAGGAGCTGATGCAGCCCATACAAGAGGGGATATCTAGGAATAGGTAGGATACTGTTAATGGACATATATTGCAAAGTGACTTGTTTTTGCAAGATCTTTCCCATAAGAAGCAATCCTTGTAGTGAGACAACCCCTTTAAGGATAACCAAGTCAATGTTTTGGAGTGGCCATCACAAAGCCCTGATCTCAATCCTACTGAAAATGTATGGGAAAAGCTGAAAAGGCAGGTACGAGCAAGTTGATCTACAAACATGGCTCAGTTACACCAGTTGTGTCAGGAGGAATGGGCCAAAATTCCTACCAACTATTGTCAGAAGCTTGTGATAGGATCCAAAGCATTTGACCCAATTCATTCAGTTTAAAGGCAATGCTACCAAATACTAAGGATATGTATGTAAACTTTTGATTTTGCAGAATGTAATAAAAACGCCTTAAAAATGATCTCTCTTTATTCTGGCATTTGGCAAATATAAATCATTTTGGTCATCCTAATTGACCTAAGACAGGGAAGGTTTATTCTGATTTATACAGTGTATGTAAACCTCTGGTTTCAACTGTACCTACAGGGGGCTGTATAACTATACGGACCATGTATACATAGAGGGGACATATATTACTACAGGAGGCATATATACTTATAGGGAGCATGAATACCTATAGGGTGCATATATACCTACAGGGGGCATATGTACCTGCAGGGGACTGTATACCTACCAGGGGCATATTTACCTAAAGGAATGTATACCTGTATTTACCTCCAGGGGGCTGTATAACTTCAGGGGGCATATATACTTACACTTGGCTGTATACCTCTTAGGGGTATACATACCTACAGGGGACAAATATACCTACAGGGGCATATATAGCTACAGGGGACTGTATACCTGCCTACCTACTGGGTGCTGTATAACTAGAGGGCATATATACCTACCTATCTACAGGGGACTGTATACATACATATCTACCTACAGTGGGCATATATACCTGACTACCTACAGGGGGCTGTATATCTACCTTAGATACCTACCTATCTATAGGGGGCTTATATACCTACCTATCTACAGGGGGCTGTATAACTACCTACCGGGGGCATATATAACTACCTACAGAGGAATTTATAACTAACATATACTTGGGGCTGTATACCTACCTATCTACCTACAGGGGGCATACATACCTACCTACCTACAGGGTGCTGTATATCTACCCACAGGGAACAAATATACCTATCTACCTACCGTGGGCTATTATACTTACCTACAGTGGGCCTATATACCTTGCTACTGGGGGTCTATATATATATACCTACTTAATGGTGGGCAGTATTACTACCTACTTACTTAACGGAGGGCAACAATACCAGAGATATGAGTTGGTAGGGACGTGCTGGAAGGTCTAAGATGTTTTTGAGTTAAATTCTGCAGGGACGAATTGTGGTTAAGAGAAGAAAAGGGAAAAAGAATGATTCATAGTAAAAGAGAACGACTCATCAGAGAAGACGTCCTTCATGAGTCCTTGGATGTCAGTGGTTATTTTGCTTCTTGCCTTGAGAAAGCATCTCAGTATGTGAAATGGCCACAGGCCACAAGATGTTTTTCTTTCCAAACTGATGGAACTTTTCACATTTGTTCTTTTTGTGAATATTTTGCTTCTGTGTTGGATCAGTGCTTTATTCATTGTTATATGATGCAACCTGAGCTGGTGTCTGACCACTATGTGGTCTCTATATGGCGGTATTGTAGGTTATAGTGATGCTTGTATAGTGGTAGCATACATTTGTCCCTGGTTGTAAAAGGTGAGTGCACACCTGTCCCCAACCCTGTGATTAGGGGGTTGCACTTTTACTTTCTTGCTTGTGTTTATAGCATACATGCCAACTCTCCCGTTTTTGGCGGGGGGTCCCGCTATTTGGGGTCCCCCGCAGCCCTCCCGGGGGAGTTGGCATTTCTCCCGCCGCCAGCAGGTCCTTTAAATGGCCGCAGCGCCACTGGTGCGCTACTCCGGCGCCGCCGGTCCGTTCCCACGGGCGGGTGAAGCGGGCGCAGGGTCCGCTCACCCGCCCGCGGTCTCACTGTGCGGGGAGGAGGCAGGAGGGAGCGCTCCCTCCTCCCCCTGTATGTAGGGCTGCGCGCCGTGCATACAGGTAGCGGCGCAGGGGAAATGAGCGCGGCTGCTCTCATTCCCCTGCGTCGCTGAGGAGATCGGGCAGGAGCCTGGCCGGAGCTGCAGGAGCTGGTCAGGTAAGTGGAATTTATTATTTTATTTTTATTAACTACATGGGGGGCTCTGCCTGGCTACAATGGGGGGGGGGTCTACCTGGTGGCTACAATGGGGGCTACTACGCTGGCTACAATGGGGCACTACCTGGCTGGTACAATGGGGGCAATACCTACCTGGCTCTAAAGGGGCACTACCTGGTGGCTACTAAAGGGGGCACTACTACTGGCTGGCTACGAAAAGGGGGCACTACCTACGCTGACTACTAAAGGGGGACAACTACCACCTGACTACTAAAGGGGGAACTACCTACTGACTACTAAAGGGGGCAACTACCTGACTACTAAAGGGGGCACCTACCTGACTCGTAAGGGGGGCATCTACCTAGCTACAGAGGGGGCATCTACCTTGCTACAAGGGGGCAACTACCTGCCGGTCAGGGGCACTCCCTGGTTTATGGGGGGACTACTACCTGGCTATAAGGGCATCTACCTGGCTTTCTTCCAAAGCCATTATGTAGTTAGGTGGAGTGGGTGTGGCTTTTTGAAGGGCGTGGCACACAAAAAGATGGGTGTGTCCATGCACATTTTTGCCTGCTTTTCCATTTTCAAGAGTTGCCAACTATGGTTTATAGTGTTGTTTATTTTAAAAAGTGGTGAGGAGCATGACCAAGAGAAAACCTGGAGGCGGATATTGTATGTAGACTGGTGTGTGTGTGAGAAGGGGGAATATTGTATGCCAGCTGGTGGGGCGGCGGACAATGTAAAGGGAGTGTTGCTGGGATGTGGATATTGTATTTGGGATGGTGGGGGAGTGGATATTGTATGTGGGCTGGTGGGGGTTTGTAGCAAGGCTGCTTTAGAGGGGTTGTCTCGCTACAATGATTGGGTTTTAATTAAAAGATCTTTAAAAAACAAGCAGCTTTGCAATATATGTTCATTACAAATGTCCTACTGATTTTGAGTTAGCCCTGTTAGTAGGAGTGCATCAGCTTCTCAAATTTCTATAGCAGAGGACCTGTTGATCCTTATCTCACTGGCTGTCAGGTCTGTATGACTCATCAGCCTTTGAAGACAGGTCAGAGCAGAGAGCCCCTCCCACACAGAATGCTTCTGTAGTGGAGGGAGGGGGAAGGCTCTGGCTTCTGTGTATGTGCTGCCTGGATTAACCCTGTGTGTGCCTGCTTCCTCCTGCTCTCTACACAGATAGATGTGACAGCAGTGACCCTGTGTGTTACTATAATCATGATGTGTCTGTGGAACTGTCACTATACTAATAGAACAGATCAGGCATGTGAACAGTTCATGCTGTGCTGTACTAGTGCCTGAGTATAGTAACACTTCCCAGCTGCCCTGTTTCTGTTCTGACAGGATTTGTTGTTGCTGGAGATGTGGAGACTTGTAAGCTAAGCAGGGGATATAGGAACACTTGCATCCCCTCTGCACTGCTATTAGCATACAGCTTCACAGACCTCTCTACACTCATAGATCAGCCCTCTCCTGTAACAGACCTAGGCAGGCACACACAGGGTTAACTCTGGCAGCAAACCCCCTCCCCCTTGCTGTATAGAAGTTACAGAGCTGCCTGTGTGTGGGGAGGGGAGGGGGGGGGAGAGGGAGCAGAAGAGACAGACCAAGAAGCACGCCCCTCAATTCAACTATCAGGCTCACTGACAGGCTGAAAGCTTGTAATGAGACAACTCCTTTAAGTTGTAAATATCCTGAAACTATAAAACCGTCACACAGCTCCATGGATTGAAAAGTAAAAATGTTTAGACTCTTAGAATATAGCAACATAAAACATGATTTAAAGGGGTTTTGCCACAAAGAAAAAATGACGTGGGAAGTTTGTAAATTAAATAATAAAAATTTTCACCATTCATCATTATTAAAAATTCTGGACCTTTATGTCTTAGCTGCTCCTTTAGTGATCCATTGGTTACAGCTCATCTCCAGGGAATACGACCAAGGATGAGAGCTTCTCAGTCCTGGTTGCACATGCTCAGACATCACCTCTCCTCTCAGGCAGCTACTGAGTGTTCAAACCCCAGGTGCTGTCATTCTACTCCAGTCCTCTGTGCTCCTTAGTAATTAGTGCAAATAAAATAAAAAAAGAAACCTCAATGAGGTATGTGCATTGAGAAATAAAATCCACAGGTTTGGTTCCTGCAGGGATTTGAACCGAGGACCCTTGTGCCTGGAGGCAAAAGTTTCACCTCTGAGCTACAATATAGCTACTTACAGTTTTACACATAAACAGACCTTTCTTTTACTTGAGAGAGGAAATATCTGGTGATGTCATCCTGCTGGGTCACATGATATGCAATTCAAACAAATCACACACGCCCCCTTCTGAGCACACAGAGCTGAAGAGCTGGATACAGGAGGTATGAAATGAGTTCGTGGCAAAACCCCTTTAAGTGTAAAAAGAGGCAGGGCATGAAAAATGGGGGTGTGGAACGCTGCCCAAATCTGATTTTGCCTAAGGGCTGCCTGGAGCACAAACAGGGAAAGTAGGATAGTGGTAGAGTAAGGGTGCATTCCCACGGCAGAGGACAAATACAGGTCGGTTTACCCGATGAGTGGAGAAAAGCCGTCCCCCCTTCACATTCACAAGCACAGATTCCGTCCGAAAACCGGACGGAAGATTGTGCTTGTAGAATGTTTTGCGGGCGGAAAAACCGCCGGACGGTAAACCCGTGCAGTGGGGACTGCTGCACAGGTTTTCCATAGAGCACCATTGTGCTAATTTTCGGCCGGTTTTTCAGGCGGTCTACAAAACCGCAAACCGCCTGAAAAACTGGCTGAAAAACTCGTGCAGTGGGGACATCCCCAAGAGGTTTATGAGCAGATAGCAGCAGGCTTTTCCCTTCCTGCCCCTTACAGGCCATTGGTGATGTTGTTAGCTGGCTGAATCATGGCGCAAGTTATAGCAATGGCATGGATGGAGCCGCTCAGTCATGTGTCTATCTATGATACGATAGACTCTGACAAATATGTAAGACAGACAGCTGTGTGAGACAAACGTGTAAGACAGATAGTTGATTAACAAACAGATGTGTGAAACAGTTACACAGTCGCGCCCCCCCCCCCCCACCCCCACACACACCACACACACACACTTACAGACAGATTTCCCAGCAAGTGCAGCTAATCTCTGGGGATACGATAGACTCTGACAAATATGTAAGACAGACAGCTGTGTGAGACAAACGTGTAAGACAGATAGTTGATTGACAAACAGATGTCCCCCCCCCCCCCCCCCCCCACCCCACACACACACACTTACAGACAGATTTCCCAGCAAGTGCAGCTAATCTCTGGGAATACGTGTCACATGGCAATTCTAACAAGTAGGGATTATCCAAAGTGGAGAACCCCTTAAACCCCCCCCTCCCCCCATTATTCATTATACTGTCTCCAAATGATCACAGTCACAGAATACAGATGCTAGGACGTTAGACCTTTATCACAAATCTCAGTTTTCTGGACACTTATGACTAGTCCCCGGCGCCGCCGCTATCCGCCGCTGATCGTTAGGATCCTAAGCTGATACCAGTCGCTAAGCTATCGGCTTAGGACCTTGGCGAAGGCAGCGGTGGCGGGACTAACCGCCGGACGCACATACAGTTAGATGCTTTGGCAGAGCAGAGAGTTCCGCAGAGTACTCGGGTGCCGCCTGCAGGAGTGCACAGCACAGGCGGCGTGCGCGTCATCACACTGCAGCGCGGCCTGGTGACGTCACCCCGCTGAAGAAAAAGACTGGGAGCAGCGACAGCGGCAGGGAGCGAGGTCAGGTGAGTGTGGTTAGTTATTTACTTTTAATTGTCTTTATTCATCCTGGGGGCCTATAATCTAATTATATATATGCAGGGGGGAAGCTATTATCTACTTATATGTGCGGGGGGAGCTATTCTCTACTTATATATGTGCAGGGGGAGCTATTATCTACTTATATATGTGCAGGGGGGCTATTATCTACTTATATATGTGCAGGGGGGCTATTATCTACTTATATATGTGCAGGGGGGCTATTATCTACTTATATATGTGCAGGGGGGAGCTATTATCTACTTATATATGTGCAGGGGGGAGCTATTATCTACTTATATATGTGCAGGGGGGCTATTATCTACTTATATATGTGCAGGGAGGAGCTATAATCTATTTATATCCGTACAGGGGGAGCTAAAATCTACCTATATACATGCTGTGAGGCCTATAAGCTACCTATATACGTGGTGTGAGGCCTAAGAGCTACCTATATATATGTGCTGGGGGACATATATCCTACCCATATGTGTGCTGGGGGACCTATAACCTGCCTATATACCTACTGTGGGACCTATAACCTGTCTATATACCTACTAGGGGACCTATAAAATACCTATATAACCGCTGGGGACCCGTAACCTGCCCATATACCCACTGGGGGACCCATAACCTGCCTATATACCTGCTGGGGGACATGTAAACTACACACCTACCTACTGGGAGATATATAAAGTATATATCCACCTACTGGGGGACGTATAACTTACTGGGGGACCCTATTACCTTCACGGGGGGACACATAATTTACTGCGTTGTGAAGTCGCTAATAGTCGTTAAGCCGGTTGTTAAGGCCTCAAGACAAGTCAGTTGATAAGAGTTCGCAATCGACTCCGTGGACTCCAGTCGGTTGTTAAGCCAGTTGTTAAGGCCTCAAGTCGATTGATAAGACCTTATTAATCGACTCCGGGGACTACTTATGACTATGAAATAGTGGATTATCAGTGTTAAACAGACACAGCATATCTGTTTTAATAATTGTATTCTTCATAAATGAATTCTGACGTATCTTTTATTGGAACTCTGCATAGTCTCTTTCCACTGTTGTTACTCCTGGAAATGTACAAATAACAGAATAACATATTGCAAAGGTTTAAAAAAGACATTGTATCATTGCGATTTAAATGACCGCTCAGGGTTTTTTTTCCCTTTGTTCATAATACATTGATTTTAGGTACACTTTAGTGCCAGTAACTTTGCTTACCTGCAGTTGAATACAGGATTTCTGTCTGATGCAACAATCTCTGTTAGGTCACATGATCTGCTCTCTGAAGCTAAAAAGCACTGTGCTTTTGATGCTGATAAAGATCTGTCTCTATGCATTCTCATGAGACTGACTTTGAACCTCCCATAGGAATTCATAGAGAGATTCACCTCCAGGTCACACAACCATGCTCTGTGTTTCAGCAACTCAGAGTGCAGGTCACATGACTCGGTATCAGCAGTGAGAAATCCTGTATTCAGCTGCAGGTAAGCAAAATTACAATTTCTAATGAAGTAAAAAAAAAATAGACTGGTCCTTTAATGGAAAAAACAGGTATTTACTAAAAAAAGACACATCAGAGGAACTGACAGGTTCTCATTAAATGCAACCATTAATACATTTTAAGATTATAGAGGGAACCAGGGCTAAATTAGTTATGCAGTTAATTATAATAAGTTTATGCCATTTGCTAATAACAAGAGGATGCTTACATGAATGCAGAGTCATATTTTGGTGGTCCATGTAATGTTAGCATAGCATTTAGACTTGCCTGAGGGCAAGGACGGATCTATAATAAGATGGTGGCAACCAAAATATTTACTCTAAATAAGCAATGTGCCATAATATGATGTTTGTTATTGATGGTGGAGTTTTATTAAAATGCATCACATATAAGTATTATTCAATAAATGTATACATAGTCAGCAAAATATTGTTTCCACTGTTCCATTTGTGTCTGTGGAAAAAGACAAAAAAAGGAAATGGCAAATAGAAGATTAAAAAATAACCCTTAAAAATGCAATTACATTTAAACCAAGCATTCCCAGATGTCTTCTCAGAAATAATAAAACATTCTCTGAAATCACTTGTTTAAAGCGGCTGGATGAGAAGCCTGTGTCCTCCAGAGATATTCTCACGTACTGATAGAATATACCGTGAATGTACCTAAATGAGGTAAAAGCTCTATGCAAAGTGCAGCAGCCTTGTCAACTTTTTTTTAAATAGTGCAGCTCTGACCAGACACTGCAGGAGACACAGAAGGGCACCTGGTGAGCAGAGGTGTCACAGCCCTTTTGTTCCAGCATTGGTGGCACTTCTATCATTGAAAGCCAATTAATCAGACTTTAAAGTTAAACTGTCTGGTAATTTATAGCGACATATAATAGAGGGAAAGAAGCTGACCCTTATGATATATAGGTTTATATGATTTGGAGACAGATTTTTTTAAGCCAAAATACTGACAAGTAATACCAGACAAGACTCCATCGTTAGAGTAATGCTTATCCTGCCCACACTGGATGATTGAGTTTTCCCTGCATCAGTGTGAAGATCCAGTCAGGATTTCCTTTGCTTTTTACTTACAAGTCTTTCTACAAATCACATAATCTTATATATTAGAGCTCAACTTCTCTCCTATCATATAACCCTATTTATCACAAAGCTCAGCTTCTCTCCCTCTATCATATAACCCTATATATCACAGAGCACAGCTTCTCTCCTCTATCATATAACCCTTATTTCACAGAGCTCAGTTCTCTCTTCTATCATATAACCCTATATATCACGAGTCAGTTCTTCCTTATATAAAAAACCCCATTATCACAGAGCTCGTTCTCTCCTCTATCTATAACCTATATATCACAAGTCAGTTTTCTCCCCTATCAAATTTAAACTATATATCAAGAGCTCAGCTTCTCTTTTCTATCTATAATCCCATTACACAGAGCTCAGTTCTTTTTCTTTTCATATAATCATTTAAAAATACAGGCTCAGCTTCTTCCCTTTATCATTAATCCTTATATCACAGAGTAGCTTCTCTCTTTATTATATCTTTTAATCACGAGCTCGTTCCTTTTCTATCATTAATCCTATTTCACGAGCTCAGCTTCTCTCTTCTATCATATAATATTTTTTCCAGAGTCAGCTTTTCCCTTTATCATATTTTTTATAAAACGAGCTGTTCTCTCCTCTTCATATAATATATATATCAGAGCCAGCTTTTCTCCCTTTTCTTTCCTATATATCAAGAGCCCGCTTCTTCTTATTTATATAACCCTGTATATCAAGGCTCAGTTTTTCCTTAATATTTAACCCCATATTACAAGTCAGTTCTTCCCTTTATATTAAATTTTATAAAGTTGTTCTCTCTTCTTATTTTACCCTTTTATTCAAGAGCTCTGTTTTTTCCCTTTCTATAAATATAATCAAGGCTCGTTTTCTTTTATCATTTACCCTTTTTTTCAAGAGCCCCGCTTTTTTTTAAAATCCCAAATTATACGGCTCAGTCCCCTTTATTTAATTTTTTCACAGAGCTCGCCCCCTTCCCCTTTTCAATCCCTTTTATACGACCCGCCCCCCCTTTTTACAGAACCCCATATAGCATAGGCTCGTTCTTTCCTCTATCATATAACCCAATATATTACAGAGCTCAGCTTCTCCCCTCTATATATAACCCTATATATAACAGAGTTCAGCTTCTCTCCCTTTATCATATAATCCTATATATCACAGAGCTCAGCTTCTCTCCCTTTATCATATAATCATATATATCACAGAGCTCAGCTCCTCTCCTCTATCATATAACCCTATGTATCAAGAGCTCAGCTTCTCTCTCTTATCACTGAACCCTATATAGCATAGAGATCACCTTCTCTCCTATATCATATAACCCTGTGTATCACAGAGCACAGCTTCTCTCCTCTATCACAGAACCCTATATAGCATAGAGCTCAGCTTCTCTCCTCTATCATATAACCCTGTGTATCACAGAGCACAGCTTCTCTCCTCTATCATATAATGCTATATATCACAGATTTTTTATTATGTAAACAGAAAGGAGATATCCTTTGCAGTATCTTAATGGTCAGTTCTTCTTTACCAGACATGGCATTAAGTTGAGACTGCACAGCCTATGTCACAGAGCATAAGAATGCCCACATGTACAGTATATTAAATTCAGCGAGAACTTCAAGAGAGCAAAATGCAATGAAAAACAGTAAAAATATTTCCCATAGGAAAAATATATATATAACATTTATTGTTGTGCAGAATTTTCTGCATCTTTTAAAACACATCACACTGTGGATTTTGAGATTCCTTGGTACAGAGGTAATTTTCTTGGCACCTGAATGAATCATGAGGTTATGGAGAGTAACAGGTCTCCTTGTGTGGCACGTACTTGGCAAGGGGCAGTCTCTAGGCTACTGAATGATATATGTGGCACTGTAGATGGGTCTTGCTCACTCATTTGATGCCACTATCTGCAAAAAAAATGAAAGAAAAAAATAACATCACAATTGCTGTCACTTTATGAAATGTCCTTCTCTTTTTAGACAATCATAAGAATTTACACTTTTTTATGATTATGATTTTGTATTAATTTGCCATCACAAAAATGGGATAAATATTGCCACAATGTTGAACCTGTGTTTGACTATTGTGCTCGATTTCATCTAAAGTGGTGCTGCAAGATTGACTTCCAAACTGCTTCACAGATTACAACTGGTTCCTTTCAATCAACTTGGTAAACACTTCTGGACAAATGAGGCTATCTACAGCAAGTAAAATGTATTTTCCATGTGTGCCTGTTATATGTTTGATTTTTTTTTTTGTCTAATGGATTTAAATCCAAGCACACTTGAAAATGTAGGTTAAATTCATATTATTTTATTTGGCAAGAAAGTTGTGCCAAACATACACCCTTGCAGATGCAACTTTGTACCTAATCAGTCGTATATACCTGCCATAAACAGTCATAAAAAATATATGTTATGTATTAGAAACTGTATGCCAAATTGTTAAACCACTATAGCAGTCAAATCAACCATAAACTAAAATCATGAGAGCCTTTAAATGCATTACACTTGATAAAGTCCTTATATAATTAATGGCTTTCATAGCTCTACACCTTTGGTTAAATACTATGGACTCTGATCACATCTATACACAGCACACCATGATAAAGTATGACATATAGAAATCGTCACTTACAACTCAGTATCTCCCATGGGCATGGGTCTCTCCAATGCCTGTTTTCTCCTATGAATTCCATCTAGGATTTTTTTTGCGTGGTCCAAGTGGGATTCGTATACTTTTGAGGTCATGGTCTGAGCAGAGCGTAAGAGCTGCCAGGTCAATCTTCTCATCCTGAAGCAGAGAGACCAGCTCAGACATTTGTAGAGAAGCCAAGAAAGTCTCCAATGGAGAGGTGTCAGGCTCGTTATCATCATCTAGTCCTAATTCCTCATCTTCCCATGGTAACTCCTGCTCATTTCTTGCCTCCAAACTGCCAGCACTGCCAATGCTGTCATCTAGACTTGAAGAGCGTTTTAGTCGACTACGAAGCCTCACCTCTCCATCTTCCCTATTGAGTGCATTGTCCTCCTGCCTTCCCACACCAAATAGTCCACTGCTAAGATAATTTCTCCTAAATACCATGGTACCCAGGCCTGGTCTGGTAAACAAGGAATCATGTCCAGAATCTGTGCTGACCTCCGAATGGGCCGACTCCACATGAAGTCCAGGGTCACTGATAGCTCTAGACAATGAATCTTCTTCATGTGAAAACATATCACGAAGGTGTTGGCGACGTCTGTCCCGGGGACTTGCATAGGTTCCTTGCTTCACAAACATAACATCATTCCCTAGCTGAAGTCCAGAAAGTGAGCGTACACTTTTCCTACCCTCCTCATAGATCTTAAAAGTCCCATCGTTCTGCTTTCTTCTCTCCAGTTTCTTCTGCATCTTAGTTTTGCCTTTTGTCGTGCCTGCGGCATGTGAATATGGCATGGTAGCAAGCAATGTGGCACTCGGGAAGCGTTGGCTCACAGAGCTGAGGAAAGAAGAAAATGGCAAATCAATTACTTTAAAGAGAATTCCAGGTCTTGTGTCTACCATTTTACATTTGAACAGCAGTTAGCTAATGGTGGGTTCCTATGACATTTTTTGATACTGCATCTTTTTATTATCATCAACCAAAAAAACAATAACTTTTCAATACAGGTGCAGACTAATGGATAATGGTTCCTTGGGCCCACCAGAAAAATATGATTCTTTAAACCATCTTTCATCTACTGTATGCAGAACATGTGTATGTCCATTTGTATCTGGATCTTATAGTTTGTTGATATCAATAAACAGAGAGGACATCTTCTGTAGGTTTATGTAGGGTTTGATTAAGTAAACTCAGTAGAAATACACCCTAGTAGGGCCGGATTGTCTCTAAAGTTAGTTTCAAATGGAGTGATCTCTGCTAGACTTTTGGGACCCATGATTACATTGGAGCGTGGGCTAGCCAAGGGTTCGCTGGTACTCTGGGGGGCGAATCCAACTCTGAAAATCTATTCTATATGTTCAGAAAAAGCTGTTAATGTAGGTAGTAAACACGGTACAAAGTGGTGAATCCTATATGGCTAATAGTAGTTTCTTTATCAGAAGCACAATTCTATCTTCTAGTCAGTAAGTGGCTCTTATAAGGAAAGACATTAGATGTTACCTGATAAAAATAAAACAAGCTAAATAGTAATGGGTAATATGCTAAATCATAATGGGTTATAATCACATATCGTTAGATGTTGTATTGGCAGACTTGAAGCCCATGTTACAACCAAATAAAATGTACATGTTTATTTTAAGTAAAAAATAAGTCTGACAATTATAGACTTCTGTGCTAGGACATATAGCTAGTTATTTCTACTACTGACTATCAATTTGGTATGATTGTTGCTCATAATTGTGCATTACTGCTTAATATGTATTATACATTTTGCTGTGTTACATCGTGGCTTATGTATTTAATCAATGTATAGTGATAGAGATATTGTTTACGTGTTTCTAAAATAATACAACTCATTAAAAAATCCCATATTTATCAGTGCAGGAGCCATATATTTACTAGACATTCAATTTTGTCCTTGGCACTTAATATATGGTGTGTGCACAGAGATGTCATTCAGCCATATGCATGAGCCCATACCCATCCTAATTCTAGAAGCACATCTACACATCTTCTGTAACCAATGTCATTGTATGTTTTGCAACAATAATGTTGCAAAGGTCTTGAGACAGCTCACTGGTTTTACCCATTATGATAGGTCTCTTGTGTGGCACCTTGGAAATGAGACAACTTTTTATAGGCCATCAGTTGAATCAGCTGATAATATTTTTTACTAAGTGGCAGGATTGCTTTGTAATTACTGATAGATTTCATTTAGTAATGATGATTGTTGAAAATGTTAAAGAGGTTCTCCGGGACTTTTATTTCTTATAGAGCTCACAACTTAATTATAGTGAACTTTGTAATTGATACTCATTAAAAATTATTTACTTGTTCTGCTTTGCAAAACCAGGCAGAGAGCCCTTTACTCCCCTACTTCCTGCATACTATGTGATGTCAAATGATCACATGGCTTTGCCTCTGAGTCTATGGACCTTCTGCCATTACTCAGCGGGTGTGCTTTGAAGCCAGGCTCAGCTCAGAAACACTCCTCTGTGGTGTTCATGACCTGAGCAGAGAATGATCTGGCTGCCTCTGGTGACTCATCAGTCACTATGTAAACAGAGTTGCTGACAGGAATGTAATCATTCATATACAGAGCTGGAGGGTTTTATACACATATAGTGATAACTATGGGCCACATGTATGAAGCTCGCCACGTCGGGGCGCACCTTTTCGCCAGTTTTCCGGCGAAATTTGCGCCCGATTTAGGTCGGCGCTGGGGCGCGCTCATACATACTATGTAAAGTCCGCCTAAATTCGCTGCCCGAGGTAGTGCACTCATACATAACATTTAAAGACCGCCGCGCCTCGCCAGTGTGTGAGGCGCAGTGCGGGGACTTGGGCGCAGTGCGGCGCTGCGCCTAAGATTCGCCGTCCGAGGAGGTGCGCTCATACATGCGGGGAAAAGTTCACCGCGTCTCGCTAGTGTGTGGGGCGCAGTGCGGGACTTAGGCGCAGAATTCCGAGTCGAGTCATGCTGGAAAACATCTATAAATAATTAAACATGTCCGTGCGGCATGGAATAGGAATCAAAAAATCACCTTTATAAAGGCGTAAAACATTATCAGAAAAAGAGCTGAAACCTACTAAAAAAATACATAAAATCACTTTCCAACAATCCAGAATGGCGCTATATCGGGAATTTAGATATTTGAAATTGCCGGGAAATACAGTAATTCAAATTCTGTAAGCTATTCTCATTGGTCGGCAGAAACCAGCCAATCAGAATAGGAGCGACAGTGACCCATTATAACCTATGGAGAAGTTTGGACTAATCAAAATCAAAGGCGGGACAGTTCAAAATACAGTAAAAATACAGAAAAGATCTGATTGGTTGAGCTAGCGGGGACTTGGCTATCTCGGCCAATCAGAATAGGAGCGACAGTAAACCATTAAAACCTATGGAGAAGTTTTGACCAATCAAAATCAAAGGAGGGACAGTTCAAAATACAGTAAAATGACAGAAAAGAGCTGATTGATTGAGCTAGCGGGGGTTTGGCTATCCCAGCCAATCAGAGCGCGAGCTACTTGTCCCATTGTAGTCTATGGAGAGATCGGGGCAATGAGATCTCGGCGCTCAGCGCCATTCGGCATGGAGTATTAGTAAATAAATCGTTTTTATTAGTTGTAAAATATTATCTGAAAAAGAGCTGAAACCTTCTATAAACATAAATGAATTAAATCCCAAACAACGCATTTGTCGCCGAGACCGGCGCTACATCGGGAATTGCGATATAGAGAATTGCCGGGAAATACAGTAATTCAAATTCTGTAAGCTCTTCTCATTGGTCGGCATAAACCAGCCAAACAGAATAGGAGCGACAGTGGCCCATTCTAACCTATGGAGGAGTATTGACCAATCAGAATAGGAGCGACAGGGACTCATTCTAACCTATGGAGAAATATTGACCAATCATATTCGAAGGCGGGACAATTTAAAATACAGTAAAAAGGCAGAAAAGAGCTGATTGGTTGAGCTAGCGGGGGCTTGGCTATCCTGACCAATCAGAGCGCGAGCTACTTTCTCATAGAGTTCTATGGGGAAAAGAAATGCAGAGCGAGCTCTGTTTGTGATTGGCTAATTTAAAAGAGGCGCGGTTATTTGGACCAATGGGAGAGCAAGCGACGCTCTTATGGGTTTTCTAATGCAATCTGTAATAAAACTGTACATGGCCGAAATCAAATGATAAGACTCCAGAAGTTGTCCCGATCTGTATATAAAATGATCAATAATGTGGGGGTAAAGAAAAAAAAATTATTTCAATACAACATGTTTATTTCTTTATTTTCGTTAGCCAAGGATAGTATGGGTGTAACAAAAATAAAGAAATAAACATGATTTTATTGAATTAATATACATGCCTCGGAGTTTTCGAGCGCGCCGCGTCCCGCCCCGGAACGCCTACACCGCGCCCATTGCACGCCCCTTCATGCGGGGCGCAGCTGAAAGTGGCGAACGCTGCGCCTAACATCGCATCCCTGCGTCCGACAGCGGATTCAGGCTGAGGAGGCGCAGGTTACGCCAAAAAACAGGCGAAAAGCCCGTTCATACATGTCGCCCTATGTGTACATAGTGACTCATCACTGTTGGTGCTAGAATCTAGGTGTCTTCATTATTGTGTACTGATAGGAGAAAATTGATAAATTTGTGAAAGTCTTTCACCTGGTCAGAAAATTTGCATTGTTTGATTGACTGAATGTGCATTATGAACTCTGAGATTATCCAGCAGCGGTCAGAAAAAATTCTGCCTACTGCTCTTTCCATATTAGTGGTGCCAGGGTAAAGCATCATGAGACATAGTCCTGACATCACTGAGTGCAGGGAAGAGGGCACATCCCCTACAGAAAGCACACAGCTTTCCAACATTACTCATAGTAATCAGAGTTACAATGATGGGATAGCTGTGTACCTGCTGTGAGGGGGTGTACAGCACATACATAGAAATATATTAACCAAATTATATATATTTGTACACATATTACATATTTTATAGGATGAGGAAATAATTTTTTTACCATGTTACAAAGTGAGTGGTGCAATGTGCTACACATAGCCTGCTGCAGGCAACAAGAAAGTGAACAGGAATAGAGATGCAGGGGCATGAGGTGTGCATGTCTTAGAATGATGATGTAAGAGCTCAGTAGTGCTAGGAGGAGGATGGGGCGGGTGCAGAGAACTCCTAGATGGATTCTGGGACTTGTAGGAAATAGATGCTGGAGAACTACTGGCACTCCCATAACCAGGAAGTTTCACTGACCTTATGATAGATGAATAAGGAGGCAAAAGAAAAGAAACATATGAAGGTAGTGGAATATCTTTACTTTTCAATATAAATGCTGTTTATAGTGTTCTATGAAATCATTAACCCCCCCAGAAAACCCCTTTAATTTCCAGACCAGATACTAAAGACAAGGAGGATTTGTTTCCATCAACTACAATTCAATCTTTATTAGATAACAAATTTAACCTAACATAATAAAATATGATGACTACAATAGATACATGGCTAGGCACAAATAGGGAGACAAAAGTCATATAGCCATCAAAAAAAGTGTTTGCTTGGTTAAATTTGTTATCTAATAAAGATTGAATTGTATTTTATGGGAACAAATCCTCCTCGTCTTCATTATCTGGTCTGGTATGTAAACCCTTTGGGATGATTAGTACCTTTCTTGACATAATACTGTATACTCTATCTACTTGGCTAAATATTGCCTGGGCCTTTTTTGGTTATACTAAACCCTTTTATTTGCAAGCTTACCACATCAATTTAACTTCGTGGTAAAACCCCTTTATCTACAGTATTCAGGACTCAAACTAACATAAGTCCCAGGCTGACTACAGATCTACTTCATATGATGCTGCTAATTCAGATCAAGAGACTACTTAGTATTTTTAGCCTACTTGCTACTAAATTGAGTTATCACAAATTACACAATTCTCTTTCGCTAAAAATAATTTTTTACTGAGCTAAAAATATTTATTGGAACCCCTGACTAGTACTAATTCCAATGTTATGCTTCTCCCTGAATTGACCATATATCTATGCTTCTCTTGCTTCATATTGATAGTAATTATCACACAGCAACCAGGGCTGTGGAGTCGGTCGGTGCCTATTTTGCAGGAGTCGGAGTCGTCATTAAAGGGACCGACTCCGAATCCCAAAATATATAATAAGTTGGTCCAGTTAGTTCGATGCAGTGCAAAGAGCAAGGAGGAATTTGGTCCGGACATTGCTACTGCTCCCGTATCTTCAGCCTCATCACATGAGGAGTGTAATTGATGACATGGAGCAGGCAAAGCGCTGCCCCAGGGGGAAAGATTCTGCTCCCAGGGCAAACAGATTTCAGCAAAATTTTTCACCTGCTTTCAAAGAAGTAGCAGAGATCAACCATTCATCAAAACTGACTGTGGATAAGGCAATTCCTTCATACCCTGACATTGTTAGATATTTTGCCCCTGTGGTCACAGCTTTGCCACCAAACCCAAGTTAGTGTAGAGAGGCCGTTCTCTAGCCTGGAAATAATGAGATCAGATGTGAGGTCATGTATGCAGAATCTGATGGAGGCAATACTATTTCTCAGAACAAATTCAGAGACTCCACAAATGTTCCTGCAGTGTTTTGCATATTTACAATTTTTTTGTGTTCTAAAGTCATATCAAATAAATATATTGTACACTGACAAGCAAAATGGTAACAATGTTTTAAACTTTTGAGACTTTCAGGTTCCATATCTCACCGTAAACTACAGCTTTGTCAATGAGGCTAATGTAATTTTATATAGTCATCTTACCTATCTACATAAATTTGACTTGCAAGCATTTAGCATCTGCTTAGTTCTCAGATTATTTCCTGTAACTGCACTGTTACTGTTCTGCTATTAAAAATCTAAATATTAATTTGTATTATTTTGTTAGTATTTGGGAAATCCACCTTTGGTTTTCAATACTACCTGAATCCTTCTGGGCTCTGAATCAGATTCAAGCATGTCTTAACCAAAATCTGATCCCAGGTCTCTTCTACACATTCCCAATGTTGGTGCAGACTGGACTTGGATACAAGCTTTTTCTTCAACTCCACCCACAAGTGTTCAAAACATTGTTACTCTTTTGCTTGTCAGTGTCTGTTCTACCTAAATAGCTTGATTATTGTATCATAAGGTGATAAACAGCCTGATGTTACCATTTTACTACAGTAAAGTTATCACTTAAACATGCGCCGTGTATGAGGGAGTCCGGAGTCGGATTCGGGAGTCGGATTCGGGAGTCGGAGTCAGAGGTTTGGGAAATTGAGGAGTCTGAGTCGGGGCTTTGGCTTACCGACTCCACAGCCCTGACAGCAACGATGACTAGATAAAACATTTAATTGTAATAATTTGCTTTACATATAAAGATGTCATTAATTTATTACCCTTCTATAACGGTTATTAACTGTCTACAATGATGAGAAACTACCATGTAAATACTGAGTAGAAGTTCTAGACATCAATGAGAGAGCTAAATGGCAGTTCAAACAGTAATAAACAAACTGAGAAGGCGAGGGCATCTTGTATAGTAAGCTTGCATCCTATATTTAATTTTTACATCAAGTCTTCAAGGCCGAATTATAACAATTGAATGTTTCCTAATAAAACAGTGGCGTCTGCATGAATTTGTATTCTTATTAAGACAATACCTGGGATTTTGATTTCATTAAAATAAGATCTTCACTTCGTGCCGTAATTTCATGTGCAAAAGTGATCTTTCCAGGAGTATAAAATAAGTGGTCTGCTTTTTTTTCCGGAAAGAACGCCCCCGTACTTGTAAACAGTATCTACATTGTATTCCAGCAACATTATATAATTATTACGTAATTGTTGCTGGAAAACTGACCAAAAATTATTTATGCCGTGTATACGAAGCCTTAGGGAGAATATCCAACACATCTCTCTTTTTTCAGGCTGTCCTCTTTATTGAAACTTTCACTATAAATCTTTTCTATAGGGCAGAACTTATACATCAAATCATTCTCCCCATGTATCTGTTCTAATGCCCTGAGGCCGCTATGTAGTAATACTCCCAAATTAATGTTTGAGTAATGCTGGTTTCTCTTGTGGGATAATTTCCTTACTTTTTTAACCCCATATTGTGATTCGCATCCACATTGAATGACATACACTAAATAAGAGGATCGGAAGGTAAGATGCGATTTTATATTGAAAGATTGGTGTATGATGTGTGATATGAACTGTGTTAACCCATGTACTAATTCTCCACAGTATTTGCATCCTTTTGTATTACATCAGTACACTTCATCTTTTTTTCCCTCTATTTCTTTATCTTTATTACTCCTGGAGTGTTGTCTTCATCTAGACGGAGCTAAATCATTTTTTAAAATCTTAGCTAATCTACAGTATATATGACTCTTGGGCAGGCAGGAAGTACCTTTCAAAACTGGATCAGCCTTCAATACTTGCCAATGTTTCTCTAAAATGTTTTTAAAAACCTCATGTGATGTGTTACGTGTTGTAATAAAATTCAGCTAGAAATCAATTTTATTTGATTTTATACTTTGTTTAGTCTAGACACATTCTTTTTGGGTTAGACTCAATCCCCTCGTCAAAGCGTTTTTCATTAAAAAGGAAGGGTATCCCTTTTCTTTTAGTTTACTAACTACAATACCAGCTTGCTTTGTAATATTCTCTTTATTACTACAATTTTTCTTTATCCTACATAGCTGATGAAAAACGCATTAGAGAGGATATCGAGTGTAACCCAAAAAGAATGCATCCAGACTAAACAAAATAAAAAATAAAATAAAATAGATTTCCAGCTGAATTTTATTACAACATATAATACATCACATGAGATTTTTAACCCCTTAAACCCCAGGCCTGACAAGTACTTAGGGCAACATGTATGATTTTTGGCGCCCGGATGCCAATTTTAATGCGCATAAAAGGAGTGTAGAAGGGGGGCGTGGCCTGGCATGTGAGAAGTAAGATCGTGCTGAAACCGAGCTCCATATTTAGCCTATTCTGCACCTGATAATGAGCCCAAAGAAAGCCAAGAAGGACCAGAAGGGGACAATGGGCACTCCGGTATCGGCGGTGCCGATCAGAAACTACTTCACACTCCTTGCTGGACTGGAATCAGCGCCGGCCTCTGAGGCGTCCTCCCCGGACCGGGCGCCATCTTCCCTGCCTGCGCGTGACTCACATCGTATGCGGCCAGGCCTACATACTTCCGCGGGAACAATGAGACAGGAGCGGAGGCAGCGGCGCGCAGAGACTGCACCGGAGCGGAACGCAGACCCAGGCAGGAAGCGGGTACACAGCAGATGCTGACCGACTGTGAGGGGCCCGGCGAGACGGCAGGTACCGGGCATACGGCTGCAGCTGCGGCACTTGAAGTGAAGGCAGGGCCGCCATCATTGACTGTGCACTCCCCATATCAGGGCTCCGGCCAGCCTCAGCCTGCCGGGGGGGGGGGGGAAGAGGGGACCCCATTCCAGGCTCCCCACGCCAAATTTTTTTTTTTTTTTTCCAAAATTTTTTTTTTTGGGTTTTTTTTTTTCCCAAAAAATTTTTTTTTTTTAAAAAATTTTTTAAAACCTTTTTTAAAAAAAAAAAACCCTTTTTTTTTTTCCCCCCAAATTTTCCCCTTTTTTTTTTAAAAACCCCCCCTTTAAATTTTTTTTTTTAAAAAAAAAAATTAAATTTTTTTTTAATTTTTTTTTAAAAAAAAAAAAAATTTTTTAAAAAAAAAAAAAAAAGGTTTTTGGTTAAAAAAAAAAATTTTTTTTTTGGGAATTTTTTTTAAAAACCCCCCTTTAAAAATTTTTAAAAAATTTTTTTCCCCCCCAAATTTTAAAAAAAAAAAAAGGGGGGGCCCCCCAAAAAAAAGGAAAAAAAATTAAAAAAAAAATTTTTTTTTAATTTTTTTAAAAAAAAAAAAAAAAAAAAACCCCAAAAGTTTTAAGGGGGGGGAAAAAAACCCCGGCCCCCCTTTTTTGGAAAAAAGGGGGGGGGGCCCCCCCGGGGGGGGTTTTTTCCCCCCCCGGGGGGGCCCCCCCTTTTTGGGGGCCCAAACCCCCCAAAAAAAGGAAAAAAAAAGGGGGGGGGGAAAGGGGGGGCCCGGGGGGCCCCCCCCCAAAAAACCCCCCCCCCAAAAGGCCCGGGGGGGGGGGGCCCCCCGGGGGGGGGCCCGGGGGACTTAAGGAAGGGGGCCGCCCAATTTTGGGGGGCCCCCCCCCCGGGGCCCAAGGGGGCCCCCCGGGGGAAAAAACCCCCCCCCCAGGCCCCCGGGGGGGGGAAAAGGGGGGGGGCCCCCGGGGGGGGCCCCCCTTTTGGGCCCCCCAAAAACCCGGGCCCCCCAAACCCAACCCCCAAAGGGGGGGAATCCCCCTTCCCCCGGGGGGGGGGGGGGGGGCCCCCAAAAGGGGGAACCCCTTTTTTTTTGGGGGGGGGGGAAACCCAAGGGCCCGGGCCCCCCCCCCCCCTTGGGGGGGCCCCCCCCCAAAGGCCCTTTTTTGGGGGGGGCCCCAAAACCCAAAGGGGGGGCCCCCCCCCAACGGGCCCCCCCTTTAAGGGTTTTTTTAAAAAAAAAACCCCCCCCCTTTTTTTTTTCCCCCCGGGAAAAACCCCCCCCCCCCCCCCAAAATGGGGGCCCCCCCCCCGGGGGGCCCAAAACACCCCGGGGGGATTTCCCGGGGTTTTTCGTTTTAAAAAAACCCCCCACCCCCCCCAAAAAAAAAACCCCTTGGGGCCGGGGCTTTTTTCCCAAAAAAATTTCCCAAAAGGGGGGGGGGGGGGGGGGGGAAACAAAAAACACACCCGGGGGGGAAAAAACCCCCCCCGGGGGTTTTTTAAACCCCCGGGGGGGGAAAAACCCCAAAACCCGGGGGGGGCCCCCAAAAAATTTTTAAAAATTTCCTTTTAAAACCAAAAATTTTTTTAAAAAGGCCCCCGGGTTTTTTTCCCCCCCCCTTTCCCCTTTTTTTTTAAAATTTCCAACCAAAAAGGGTCCAAAACACACCCTCCCTTCCCCCCCCCCCCCTTTTGGGGGAAAAATTTTTTTTTAAAAAAAAAAAAAAAAAGGGGAAAAGGGCCCCTTTAAATTTTAAAAAAAAAATTGCCCCTTTTTTTTTTTTTCCCCCCCCCTTTCCCCCAAATTTTTTTTTTAAAAAAAAAAAATTTTTTTCCCGGGCCCCCTTTTTGGGGGAACCAAGGTTTTAAAATTTCCCTTTCCCCGGAAACCCCCAAAATTTAAATCCCAAATTTTCCCCCCCGGGAAACCCGGTTTCCGTTTCCCCCCCCCCCCCTTTTTTTCCCCCCCCTCCCAAAGGGGGGGGGGGGGAAAAAAAAAAAAACCCCCCCTTTTTGGCCCAAAATTTCCCCCCAAAAAAAGGGGGTTTAAAAGTTTTTTCCGGTTCCTTTTGGGGGGGTTTTCCCCCCCCCCCAAATTTTTTTCCCCCCCCCTTTTGGGGGCCCCCCAAAATTCCCCTTTTTGGGGGCCCCCCAAAAAGCCGGCCCCCCAAACCCCCCCCCCTTTTTTTTTAAAACCCAAAATTTTGGGGAAAAAACCCCCTTTTTTTTTGGGGGGGCCCCCCCCCCCGGGGGGTTTTTTTTTCCAAAATTTTCCCCCCCCCCAAAACCCCCCTATAACCCCAAAGGGTTTTTTCCCCCCTTTTTCCCCCTTTTTTTTGGGGCCTTAATTCCCCCCAAAAAACCTTCCCAACCCCCCCGGGGGTTTTTTTTGGGGGAAGGAAAATTCCCTTTTGGGGGGGGAAGGGGCCCCCAAAACCAAATTAATTTTTTTTTAAAAAAAAAAAAAAAAAAAAAAAAAAATTTCCCCCGGGGTTTTCCCCCCCTTTTTAAAAAAAAAAAATTTCCCTTTTTTCCCCCCCAAAAAAATTTTTTTTTTTTAATTTCCCCTTTTTGGGGGGGGGTTTTAAAAAATTTTTTTTTTTTAAATCCTTTTTTGGGGGTTTTTTTGGGGGGGATTTAAAAAACCCGGGGGGGGAAAAATTTTTTATTTTGGCCCCTTCCCAATTTTGAAAAATTTTTCCCCCCAAAACCCCCCCTTTCCCTTTTAAAAAAGGGGGAAAAAAAAACCCCCCGGGGGGTTTCCCCCCCCAAAACCCCCGTCCCCCTGGCCCCCCCCCCCAAAAACCCCCCCCCCCCTTTTCCCCAACCCCCTTTTTTCCCCCAGGCCCAAACCCCAAAAAAAAAACCCCCCCTTTTTTCCCCTTTTTTTTTTTTAAAAAAAACCCAAAAAAAAAAACCCCCCCCTTTTTTCCCCCCCTTTAAACCCAAAAGGGGGCCCCCCCCCCAAAAAAAACCCCCCCCAAAAAAAACCCCCCCCCTTTTTTTAAAATTCCCCCCCCAAATTTTTGGGTTTTTTTTTCCCTTTTCCCCCCAAAAAACGGGAAAAAGGCCCCAAAAAAAATCCCTTAACCCCCCCCCTTTTAAAAAAAAATTTTTTTTTGGGGAAAACCCCCCGGGGGCCTTTTAAAAAACCCCCCCCCGGGGAAAAAAATTTTTTTTTTCCCCCCAAAAAATTTCCCCCCTTTTTTTTTTTTCCCAACCCAAACCCCCCCCCGGGGGAAAAAAAAAAATTTTTTGGGGTTTTTTAACCCCCCTTTTTTAAATTTTTTTTTTCCCAAAAAAAAAAAAATTTTTTCCTTTCCCCCTTTAAAAGGGGGGGTTTTTTTTTTTAGGGGGGAAAAAAAAATTAAAATTTTCCCCTTTTTTTTCCGGTTCCCCTTTTTTTTCCTTTAAAAAAAGGGGGAAAAAAAATTTCCCCCCCCTTTTGGGGGGAAAAAAGGGGGGAAAAAAAAAAAGGGGCCAAAAAACCCCCCCCAAAAAAATTTTTTAAAAAACCCCCAAAAAAAAAAAAGGGGGGTCCAAACCCCCCCTTCCCCCCCAAAATTCCCAAAAAAAACCCCCCCAAAAGGAAAAAAGGGGGGGTTTAAAAAATTTTTTTAAAAAGGGGGGGTTTTTTTTTTTTTCCCCCTTCCCCCCCCTTTTTAAAAAAAAGGGGAAAAAATTTTTTAAAATTTTTTAAAAAACCCCAAAAAAGGGGGTTTTCCCCCCCAAAAAAACCCCCCCTTTTTTGGGGGGAAAATTTTGGGGGGGGTTTTTTAAAACCCAAAAAGGGAAAGACCCTCGGGCCTGCTCCAGTTTTAGACCTATTTTTGCTAAATGTGGATGTTAAACTGTATGCAAAAGTAATAGCAACTAGGCTGAATACCATTCTCTCTGATCTGATCCACCTCGATCAGGTGGGATTCGTATTAGGTAGGGAGGCAAGAGATAACACCTTAAAGACGTTTGCTCTTGTCCATCAGGCTCAGAAACTTAGGATCCCTGCAATGTTATTGTCACTCGATGCGGAAAAAGCGTTTGACAGGGTAGATTGGCACTTCCTGCGATCTGCTCTATCACGCGCGGGGTTGGGTCAAGTAATGCTCCAAAAAAGATTTGCTCTGTATCAATCCCTATCAGCCCAAATTAGGATAAATGGTGCTCTGTCTAAGCCCTTTCCCATAGCTAATGGGACGAGGCAAGGCTGTCCATTGTCACCACTCCTCTACGTAATCTCCATGGAGTACCTGTTACAGTCCATCAGGAAAAGGAATGAGATTAAGGGTATAAGTAGGGAATGAACAGTATAAATGTGCTGCTTATGCAGACGATCTCTTGTTGTTTGTTACAGAACCTGAATCCTCCATACCTGCTTTACTGGACTTGCTAAATATTTTTGGTAGGCTTAGTAACTTTAAAGTAAACTACTCCAAAAGCACGGCCCTGAACATCACGCTAGATAGCCAACTAGGCTCATCCCTGACTGACCAATTCCCATTCAAGTGGGCGAACCAGTCCTTCACATATCTGTGGGTGCAGATTACTAACCGCTTTCATCAATGTTTTGATTTGAACTTTCATCATCATCATTCATTTTGGAGCGCCCTTGATTCCAGGGCGCTGTACATTTCAGGTGGGTACATAAATAACATTAGTCAAAACAATTACAAAGTGACAATAAGTGACTAACAACTGGTACAGAGGGAGAGAGATCCCTGCCCGCGAGGGCTTACAATCTACAGGGAAGGGGTGAAGAGACAGGGAAAGGTGGAGGGCAGACATGTTTGTGGGGCGGAGCAGTGGGAACACGGTTAATGTTGGTTATAGCAATCCTGAAGAGGTAGGTTTTTCAGGTTACATTTGAAGCCGTGTGAGAGAGGGGGAGAGTCTGATGTTTTGGGGGCAGTGAGTTCCCAAAATGTGGGGAAGCACGAGAGAAGTCTTGGAGACGGTTATGTGAGGTGGTGTTTTGAGGTGAGCTGAGGTGATGGTACTGTGAGGAGCGGAGGTTGCAGCCCTAGCATCGCGGATAAAGGGAGATTTGGCCAAATGGGAGAAGAGGGATTTTTCTTGGATAGGGCATGTCAACATCATCAAAATGAATATACTGCCCCGACTCCTATACTTATTTCAGACACTCCCGCTTAAACTGCCCAACTCCTTTTTTTTAGACTTGAATAGGGTGGGGCCCTTTGACAATTCATATGGGCAAACAAGAAGCTGAGGATTGCTAGAAATGTCTTAATTAGAAGGAAGGAGAACGGAGGCCTGGCACTCCCGGATCTAAGGTCCTACTATCTACGGCGACGTCTGTCCGCATTGTGGATTGGTTCTACTGTAAATGCTCGAAGCAGTGGGTACATATAGAGGAACAAGATATGCAGGAGGACACTGTCCTCTCTCCCCTGGCTACTTCCCTACTTCCCTGGTGTTAGGCACTTCACCTTCCCTTGTTTACACAGCTTACACTTTCAATATTCCGCCCCTCTGGGTAGGCATTTATACCCTTTATTCCCCAGGTGGGCCCATTGGTTCCCTTTAAAGGGAAAATTTCCCAAAGGGGTTCCTATTACCTCGCGCTGCCTCTTGTATGGCGATGGAGGTCACCAAAAGCTACTTCGTGTGGGAGACTTTGTTAAGCATGCTACCTTTAAGTCTAAAAGAACAGCGTTCCGCCCCAATTTCGCTCCCCAAACACTTGGCTTGCAGTTCCAGCAGATCAAGCACTACTTCGATGCCACCAAATCTAGAATGAACTCCACCCGTGCCCTTACTGGCTTTGAACAATTGTGTGTCCAAAGACAACAGCCAACCCCACCTCATTTCTAAACCCTCTACAATATGATCATTGATCTCAATCTAGTTAGCCACCGTCATTCCGGAATCCTTGGGAGCAAGAACTGAGCGGCTCCTTTGCAGACAAAGGTTTGGTCTAAAGCTTATATCCTATCCACTAAACTTCGGTTTCGTGGTTTGGATGCAGGACTTAATTACAAAGTGCTCTCATGATGGTACCGTGTGCCCAAGCTCTTGCACTCAATCTACCCGAGTGTGCCAGATTTCTGTTGGAGATGTGAAAAAGACAGGGACTATGACGCATATCTGGTGGGGATGCGAGGTACTTCAGCCATTTTGGGAGGCAGTAAAAAGACACAATGCGTACAATTACTGGTATAGTGCTGCAAAATTCGCCGGAGGTTTTGCTGCTCTTCATGCTACCCCTTAGTCTGAGAGCGTTGAAGGGAAGCCTGGTTATCTTCCTTTTGGCGGCGGCCAAGTCACTGGTCCCCAGAAAATGGCGCTTACCAGCCTTCACTTTGGCTGAAGGGTTTTAAAAGAAATTTCTATCCCCAAGCTTTGGAGGAGCTGGAGCGAGGCCACCCAGACCAAACTGATCAGCATTTGAGGGGGTGGGGGGAATGGGTAACATTCAGGTTATGATCCTATAGATCAAGGGCACTAAAAGTTAATTTCCTATATTGCGTGTGGGATGGACCCGTTCTGGCCTTTAGTAAGGGGTTTTTTTCAGGGGTTGCAATCATCCTTTTTCTCTTTTTTGTTTAAAGGGGTGGGGTGTGCCCGGGCGCCTTCCCCCATTTTCCTGTCTTTTTTGTTCTTTAAGATTGCCCCCCCCTTTTTGGGACTTGTATTTGCAGTAAATTGCTCTCATCTTATTTCGATTTATTTCTACGGATGTCTGCCTGTCTATGGTTTTAAGGACAATGATGTTTTGTCACGGCTATGACACAGGAGCAGTTGTTATGAAACAAATAACCTTCACTTTATGTCCTTGTTTCCCATATTAATAGCTTACTTGCCATGGGAAACTTTTTTTCTTTGGATTCATCCCTTGTATGTACTTTTTTTCATACACTGTTTCAATAAAGTTGTTTTGAAAAAGAAAAAAAAGGAGTGTAGAAATGCGCCTGAATCTATGAACCAGTTCTATTGCGAGGGGGGCCCTAATACAGGGGATTCTGGCAAAAAGACAATTCTGGCTAAAATAAATCATTTTAAAGGGTTTACCTGTTCCAGCAGAAGGGACCTGGATTTGCCGTACTGAAGCTGTAAAAATGTGTGCTTCGTAGGTTTTTGTGCAACGCCTCCCGCAACCCCCGATCTAGGGCATTACAAAGTGCCGCGGGGCTCTGTAAGGGCCTGATAGTGGAGTGCGCCTAGTTAAAAATATAGCGAACGGGGCTGAAGAGGCGCCAGACTTCTGGCGCAGCCCCGTGCAATCATGTCGCCCTTAATGACCAGCACATTTTTTTAGTTTTTGCCTCCTTGCGTTACAACAGTCATAACTTTTTTATTTTTTCAATGACACAGTTGTTTGAGGCCTTGTTTTATGGGGGGGGAAGAAGTTGTACTTTGTGGGGGGAATAGAGTTCTCTTACAAATTATTGCAGAATTTTTTTTATTTTTAGTTTTTTTTTTTTTTAAAACCTTCCATTTCACATTTAATAATTTTAAATTTAAATTTCCTACAGCTTAAGCGGTCATTGGATACCTAATATGTGTGGGGTTTTTTTTTGTGTGTGTGTATTAGTCCCAAATTTTTTGTTTTTTTTTTAATTTTTTTTTATTATTTATTTTTTTTTAACCAATTTTTTTAATTTTTTTAAATCCCAGGGAAAAGGAAAAAAATATTTTTTCAAATTTTTTTTTTTCCCTTCGTAATTTATTAGCTTTTTCCCCATATTTCCAATACAAATTTCAAACTGTATCAGTCACACACAGGCAGCAGTCAAGGCAACACAAAGTTTGCTCTGACTGCAGGCTGGGTTTCATAGAAAAGCCCTGGGGTTCTCTAGGCCCCCCGGGGGTGGGGTTTTCAGCATTCCCCCGGCTCTGTCTGGGGCACCGGGGGGTCTGATCACCGATGGTTTCAGGGGGAAAAGGGCCCCCTGATTAGGTCACAGACCGGGGCAATCAAAGGGTTAAAACCCGGGGTTTCCCCCTTCCCGACGCTTTAAAAAGGGTTCTCCCGGAAAAAAGATTGTTAAGTACGTTTGGGTTCTAGCACAACTGCAGCACTGGGAGCCACAAAACCCCTATTCTGCAGCGACAGCAAAAGACAGTGGGCGGTTGTTAAGGGGTTAAAAACGTTTTAGAGAAACATTAGCTCCATAGTGTGCCTGCATTATAATTGTCACATATAGTTACAGTGCCAGTTTTCGTTGCTGCTGGATGGCACCTTTAAACATAAAATCCTCCAAAGATTCTTTTCTAGAGTGGCCTTTTCTCCATCCCTTCCTATGGTGTGAATTGGTGTTGTATAACGAGGATTGGCTGCAGTAACCATGGATCAACAGATATAAACAAACATCTGAGTTATACCAGGAAATAGTACAACTTAAAAAGGTGAGTGAACCATTTGGGGGAAACGTATTGTAGCACACTTTATATAGAAATAGTACATGAAAGTGCTTTCCCTCTTATCTGTCTCTTGCTAGCAATGCTCTTTAAAGACACATATAACTCAGCATTGAGACCATTGTCATGTACACACTCACCAGCACGAGACTGGGGGCCACTGTAATGGAGTTGATTTATTTCCACTTTGCGTTCACCTCTCACTCACGTGGCAAATCAAGCATAAATCACATCCCAAGACAGTTCCAGTCCCAAAAATATATTCGCTGCTACCACCTTCCTTCAATAATCCACAGAAAAGGAAATTAGATGGAAGGACTCTGATACAAAAATATACTCAAAAACACTAAGAGGGTTACCTCACTGCTCTCCAGCAGCTACAGGGTTAAAAACACTTCCTCAAGGTAATGGATTTGTACAGTGACAAGAACTAAGCTTATTAATTGTAATTTTAATAATAGAGGGTACAGTGCTTACATAAAAAATACAATAACAATGAATATGACATTTTTAGCAAATAGTTATAAAATCAAAGGGAGAAAACGTAGAAAGTCTTTACACTTACAATGCTCGGCTTTCAGATCCAGTGGTATGGAAGAAAGATGGAACACAGCTCAATCCAGAATTGAACCCCAAACTATGTACAAAGAACTGAAACCTTATAGGCCCAACTCACCATCTCAGGTTTCCACACCACTCACCAGCGAATTAGGATAATGAGGCCGCACCTCACCGGCTGGAGATATAATGAGGGGGTGGACCCCTGATGCTAAATGAGGACTATTGCTCACTGTCCCCACAAGATGGCATTCACGGGCTGTGCTTCAGTGTTGACAGGCCAATGACCTCTTGTCCATTCTGTGACCAGTGTTTATGACTAGGAGTAGAGCAGAGGCCACCCTGGTCTAATAAGATTCTGGCCTTCTATCAAGTATTAATGACACTTGTGTATATAGAATTGGCCATAAAATGAAATAAAATGGTTGCTTAGCAGATGCAGGCCAGGTTATATAAACAAGCGGGGTAATAGAAGTGTCTAAAGGACTTGTGTTATGTTTCCCAGACCTATGCTACAAATTCAATTTCCAAAAGGGGGGTGGAGGTCTTAAAGGGGTTGTCTCGTTACTAAGAATAGCTTTTAAAATGTAAGGAACACAAAATAAAGACATTTTCCAAATATATTGCTTTGTTCATCTGTTTTTGTTAAGGAACTACAAGTGAATATATCACCTCCCTGGCTATTTCTGTTCCCTCAGTGACGGACCTGTAAACATCTCTCCCCCCTGCTGTTTGTTCTATGTGATAGCAGTGAGTGATGTCATCACACAGGTGGAGGCAGCTCTGTGCTGGGCAGCAGTAAAAAGCTTGATTTTATCTGAACTTGCAGACAGAAGCTTGTAATTACTGCTGTTTACTTTAGATAAACCTCCTGCTAGTAGTTTCACAGAACTTCTAATCTAATATAATTTAATTAGCAGCTGAAAACAGGAGTTGAATACACAGAGTGAATGCACAGGGGGCTCTTATGCTAATCACAGACAGTCTACCCAGGAAGCGACAGGATGCATCTATGAATCTCTCGTGGGGAGACAACCCCTTTAAGCTACAGAAACGGTAATACTGACAATATAAGAAATGGCTTAATTACAATACAGAATACACATCAATTCTAGTGTACTACATTACACCTCCGCCTTTTTGGAATGGGCGTGGGGGACTAGCTCACCTGCTATCTCCTGAGCCCACCTCCGCCTCCGTCCTCCCCTGATGAGAGAGACAGTCTGCATTGCCATGCTCAATGCCCTTTTTATGTTGTATGGTAAAATCATATTGCTGCAGCACCAGGCTCCACCTGAGCAGCTTCCCATTGTCACCAGTTACTCTGCTGAGCCAGCTAAGTGGGTTATGGTCGGTGACTACTGTAAAGTTGCGCCCATAGAGGTAGGATTGTAGTTTCCTTAGGGCCCACATGATTGCCAAGCACTCCTTCTCAATTGTGGCAAAGGAAACTTCCCTTGGCAGGAGTTTCCTGCTCAGGTACAGAACTGGGTGCTCTTTCCCTTTTGAATTCACCTGACCCATAAGTGCTGGCGTCAGTTTGGACCATGAACCTGCGGGAGAAGTCTGGAGCCTGGAGAACAGGTGAGCTGGACAAGGCAGCCTTTAGGCCGGCAAAGGACTGCTCACATTGGGGGGTCCAAGAGACAATTTGGGGAAGCTTTTTCTTGGTGAGGTCAGTTAGGGGCTTTGCCAGGGCACTGTAGTTTGGCACAAACTTCCTGTAGTAGCCAGCTGTACCTAAGAAGGACATCACCTGCTTTTTTTGTTTTGGGAGTGGGCCAGGCTGTAATCGCCTCGGTCTTCTCCTGGTCAGGCCTTAGCACCCCACCCACCATACGGTGTCCTAAATAGTGTACCTTGACCATGGCTATCTGACACTTCCCTTGCTTAATAGTCAGACCTGCTGATTTGAGCCTATCTAGGACTTGGGAAAGATGTGCAAGGTGCTCCTTCCAGGAATTGCTAAAAATGGCTATATCATCAAGCTAGGCAACAGCAAACCCATCAAATCCCTCTAGCAGCTGATTAACCAAGCATTGAAATATGGCAGGGGGATTTTTCATACCGAATGGCATAACTAAAAATTCATACAGCCCAAATGGGGTTATGAAGGCAGATCTTTCCTGGGTTTCCTTTGTCAGGGGAATCTGCCAATATCCCCTGCTCAGGTCCATGATGGTAAGGCTAGCTGATCTAAAAGCTCATCTATCCTGGGCATGGGATACGCATCAAAAACTGTGATGGAATTTAACCTCCTATAATCCACACAGAACCTTGGCGTTCGATCCTTTTTTGGGACCAGAACCACTGGTGAGGCCCTGGCACTCTGGGATTTTTGTATGACCCCTAAGGCCAAGATCTCTTCTATTTGCCCTATCATGTTGCCTTTCACCTCTGCTGAAACCCGATAAGCAGGTTGCCTAATGGGGGATGCCAGTGTCCACATGGTGGATGGCTAACTGAGATCTCCCTGGTCTACCTTTAAAGGTATCCCGATAGGCCATCAGTACCTGGTGAAGCTCAGACCTCTGTGTGTGGGCTGAGGGTTAAATTGTGCAGCCTCAAGTGTGTCTGTGTCCTGAATTTCGGCCAATAGATCTACAAGGATATGCTTCTCTCCCTCCTCGGGCACACTGCACAAAGGCAGAACACAGGGCTCCCTGGAGTGATGTGCCTTTAACATATTGACATGGAACACCTTTTGCCGCTTGTCATCCAGGGATACTACAAACGTCATTGAGACGTTTATGCACCGTGTAGGGGCCCTCCCATGCAGCCTGTAATTTATTCTGCAGCATGGGGACCAGTACCCAAACCTTCTGCCCTGCTTCATAGGTCTGTTGCCGGGCATTACGGTCATACCACAGTTTCTGCTTTGCCTGGATTTGTGTCATGTTGTCATGCACGACACTGCTAAGCGCCTGCATCTTGTCGCTGAGTTTCATCATATACTCCACAACAGAGACTTCTGGGGTCTCCAGCTTACTCTCCCAGGACTCCCCAATCAAATCCAGGAGCCCCCTTACTCTTCTCCCATAAAGGAGATCAAATGGGAGAACCCGGTTGAGGCCTGGGGCACCTCCCTGTAGGCAAACAGAAGGTGGGGTAGATAGCGCTCACAATCTCAGCCTTGGGTCCCCACCAGCATTTTGAGCATTTGCTTTAATGTCCTGTTAAAACGTTCACATAACCCATTGGTCTGCGGGTGATAGGGAGTGGCTGTCAGGTGCTGCACCTGCATTTTCTTGCAGAGGCTCTGCATTAGGTTGAACATAAACTGAGTCCCCTGATCAGTTAACATCTCCCGAGGAAACCCAACACGTGAAAAAACATAACAGGGCATCAGCAAACTTGTCTGCCCGTATAGAGGACATGGCCACAGCCTCTGGATAACGGGTGACATAGTCAACTACTGTCAAAATAAAGTGCTTTCCAGAACTGCTGGGGACTGTAAGCGGACCTATAATATCCACTGCCACTCTTTGGAAAGGCTCATCGATGATTGGCAAGGGGATTAATGGAGCCTTAATTCCCCGCCTTACCTACCCGCTGGCAGACCATACATGAATGACAGTAGTTGGCTATGTCTGTCCCCATATTTGGCCAGTAAAAATTATGAATTAGCCGAGCTTTGGTTTTATGTACCCCCAAATGCCCGGCTAAAGGAATCTCATGAGCGATCTTCAATAGTTGTTCCCTAAATAGGTATGGAACCACCAGTTGCTTCTCAGATTCCCACGGTTGGTGCGAGTCAGCCACAGTCTCTGTAAACAGCTTGCCCTGGTCCCCGTACACTCTTTCATTGCTGGACTCAGGGGGAGGATTATCTGCCAGCCCCCTTAGTTAATCTAAGCTATGATCGGCCAGTAGAGCTGCCTGAAAGCCGTGGCTATCAGGTTGCACATCACTTGCAGAGATAAGGGGGTCGGCAGCAGATGCTGGGCTCTCTGTGTTGGCTGCAGCGTGTGACCCCCTTCTCAGCAAGAGATGCTGTCTGGGAGATAGCAGCAGGTATACAGGCCTGAGGCTGACAAACATTCTGACTGCGAGTTATAGCTGCAACATATAAACTGTTATCAACATTCACATTCATATTACCCACAGCGGGGACATTGTCCAGTGGTGCACCAACGCCGAGAGTCTCATCCACATCAGGGCGTTCAGTGAAAAATATGAAAGGAATATTCAGCTCACCTACTTGGTTGCACGGAGAAGTGGGAGATCCGGAGCCAGTCTCCTGCTGCATACAGGTAAGGAAAAAATATTTGCACTCCAGCAACTTGTGAGATTTCTTTGATTCTTTAATAAAGCTACAAGTTTTAAAGAATCAAAGAAATCTCACAAGTTGCTGGAGTGCAAATATTTTTTCCTTACATCAGGGCGTTCCCCTGAATTCGTGCACCGGGCCTGTGGGGAACCACATATCTGGGTTGCTGGGGTTGCACCCAGAGGGGGACAGGAACATTATTAACCTCCATCTCCCCAAGATCCGTTCCTAATAACACATTTGCTGGATACAGTCAGAAATCCCAACTTCTCTCATTCCTCAGCCCGCTCCCCAGTCCAAATAAACACGGGCCATGGGGACAGCAGAGCTGAATCCTCCAAATCCAGTCACAGACATGGTCTTTCCAGTAATTATGTCCTCAGAATTCACCAATGCTGGGCACACCACAGTCACCTCTGCGCCACTGTCCTTGAAGCCAACTGTAACTTTGTTTCCCAGGGTGACAGGTTGTAAATTGCGCTGCTTTTTCCCTTCAGCACCAGCCACAAGGTAAATAGAGATTTCGTAGGGGTAGGGGCACTCTTCTTCTTGTGGGGACACAGGTGAAGCACTTGCGTGGGTCAGTTACTGGATATGTGGGTCTTGGGGCCCGAGGAGGATTACCAGTAGGGTGCCCAGATGATCGATGGGAAGGGAGGAAGGAACTCCAGCAGGCTTACCTCTCCTCCAGGTAGACTCAGATGTTTTCCGGGTTTCTGGCATCCTGTTGTCGACATAGGAGTCTGCCAGTTCGGTCGCTTCGCCAGACATCTTTGGCTCCCAGTCGCAGACAAATTGCCGCACATCCGCAGGACAGACATGAAGGAACTGCTCCTTGACCATTAGATCCTTCAGGCCATCAAAGCTTGTAACAGAAAGTCCATCCACCCACTGATTGAGAGCGCCTCTCATGCTGCCCTCCAAATCTGCATAGCTGTCAGTGGGACCCTTCTGCAGGATCCGAAAGTGCTTGAGATACACCTCCGGGGTGAGGTGTTGTTTCTTGTCCAGAGCTCTCTTTTTGGTATCATAGTCCCCGTGTTGTTCTGGTGGGAGGTCCGAAAAATCCTCCAAGGCTTTGCCCCTTAGTTCTGGGGTCAGATGTCGTGCCCACTGCTCTCTGGGAAGATGATATTGTGTACAGGTTTTTTCAAACCCTCTCAGGAAAACGTCCCCATTCTTCTCCATCACAGGAAAGTTTTCTAGTCGGGTTTTCAAGGGGTTTATATCCTGGGAGTGAGGTTGTGGCGATGCCTCACCCCTTTCAAATTGTGCCATCTGCAACTTGAGCTCCCTCTCTGCCATGTGCTCGGCAGCCTCTCTCTCCGCCTGGTGATATTGCAGGAAAAGTTGTATGCGCACACTAGGGTCACAAGCACCTAGCTGCTGCAAAGCCATTCCCAGAGCAGAGTCCATGCCTCCCCAAGAACCGTCGCTGCGTGTGTCCTCAGGGGAAACAATTTCAGGAACACCGTCCGTCAGTTGGACCTCTTGTGCAGTGTCCGTTTCGTTCTCAGATGCTGTGTCCAGGTGCTCCAAATCCTGCTCCATGAGCTCACGAACCAGCAGACCCTTTGTCTTGTCCGCTGGATTGATTCCTCTCTGCTCAAAGAGAGCGATGAAAGTTTCCTTGCTCTGTTTCTTATACAGGGCTGTCATCTCACACAGCACCCTTTGCCAAATAAAAAATAGAAAAGAAAAACAGGTAAGGGGAAACCGATTGCACGTATGTCAAAGTAAGCACTGCATTAGTTCTTCTAAAAACTGGTGTAATCTTCGCAAAGATACAGCCAGTCCTTTAGTGCAGGGAATAATTGCTTAAACCAAGCACTAATGCTGTAATAAAAAGAAAAATATCCCACCGCTCTGCTACCAATTTGTCACGTACACACTCACCAGTACGTGACTGGGGGCCACTGTAATGGAGTTGATTTATTTCCACTTTGCACTCACCTCTCACTCAGGTGGCAAATCAAGCATAAATCACACACCAAGACAGTTCCAGCCCCAAAAATATATCTGCTGTCACCACCTTCCTCAATAATCCAAAGAAAAGGAAATCAGAGGGAAGGACACTGATCCAAAAATATAATTAAAAATACTTAGAGGGTTACCTCACTGCTCTCCTGCAGCTACAGGGTTAAAACACTACTTCAAGGTAATGGATTCATACATCGACAAGAACTAAGCTTACTAATTGTAATTTTAATAATAGAGGGTACAGTGCTTACATAAAAAATACAATAACAATGAATATGACATACATTAGAAAAAAGTTATAAAATCAAAGGGAGAAAACTTAGAAAGTCCTTACTCTTACAATGCTCAGCTCTCAGATCCAGGGGTATGGAAGAAAGATGGAACACAGCTCAATCCAGAATTGAACCCCAAACTATGTACAAAGAACTGAAGCCTGGACCATGGGTCTTATAGGTCCAACTCACCATCTCAGGTTTCCACACCACCCATCAGCTAATTAGAATAATGAGGCCACATCTCACTGGCTGCAGATATAATGAAGGGGTGGACTCCTGATGCTAAATGAGGACTGTAGCTCACTGTCCCCACTAGATAGAATTCACAGGCTGTGCTTCAGTGTTCACAGGCCAATGACCTCTTGTCCATTCGGTGACCAGTGTTTATGACTAGGAGTAGGGCAGAGGCCACCCTGGTCTGATAAGATTCTGGCCTTCTATCAAGTATTAATGACACTTGTGTATACAGAATTGGCCATAAAACGCAATAAAATGGTTGCTTAGCAGATGCAGGCCGGGTTATATAAACAAGCGGGATAATAGAATTGTCTGAAGGACTTGTGTGTTGTTTCCCAGACCTATGCTACAAATTCCATTTCCATAAGGGGGATGGAGGTCTTAAGCTACAGAAATGGTAATACTGACAATATAAGAAATGGCTTAATAACAATACAGAATACACATAATTTTTGTGTACTACATTACAACCATCATTGAACCTGGTCAAGTATCCAACACCTTTAGCTGTGAAACAACCCCATATCCTTAGGCTTCCTCCACTGAACTTGACAGTTCCTTGAATTTCTCCATCCGTTCGCCCCCCTTTTCTCTTGATTCTTCCAAACCCATTTGCCTCCATCAGAGCCTGGTCTATTGACTTTCATCTCATCGCTCCAAATCACCTGTTTCCAATCTTCCATTTTCTGCACTTTTTTTGCAAACTCTTTGCTGACGCTTCTTATGATAAGATTAAAGTCGAGGCTTCTTCACCTTTTTTCAAGCCATCATTTCAGACTTGTGTAATGCGTGTTGCCCGATGCTTGCATGGACGTCTGATCTCACCCTCAGGAAGTCGCCTCCACTACCGTGTCTGTCGCATTAGAACTGATAGATTTTGTGATGAGTGACTTGTTAATATTTTGCCTGGACGTCCACCTCTTGGCTGTGGAATGGATGGATGGACTTCATTTCATATTGTTCCAGCTGTCATGGCCCCACATGATGCAGTTTTGCAATTTTCTTGGCCGAGAGACTGCTATCAATGAGCTGGATGATAAGGTTTGTCTTTTCTTGGGTAATCTTCTTCATGGCTGCTCGAACCAGTGACATTTCGCTTGGGAATAAGCCTAATAACACACTGAGCTATTAGGGAATGCGAGAACAGGCTGTAATTTGTAATATACAGTAAGAAAAAGATTGTTTCACCACCAGGAGCAAAACAGTATCAATTCAGTTACATGACAAGAATCTGCATAACTAAGCATATGCAAAATAGTTGGAACTCAAATTTATGTATGCTATAGCCAAGATGATTGTCTATAAAATAATGGTAGTCTCACGTTGAAAGCTGTAGTAGATGGTGAGATATAGAGCCTGAAAGTCAAAAGATCAAAACGTTGTAACCCTTTTGCTTCTTAGTGTATAACATTTATGGCTTTTGGAATGCATGACCCAGTTGTCATATCGTAGAAGTTAATACTAGATAAAAATAGCCTCTGGAGTTAGATGTGTGCAGTGCAGGGTGTATACAAGGGGAGGGGAGTAGTAACCAAATTAAATTGTCTTCTTGCAGGCTCTGTTGAATATGTTTGGCACAGGGAGAAGGGGAACCACATGTGGTCTCCAGCCCTGCCAACCCAAGAAATGGCTTTAAACCTACAGTGGGATTGACTAGACCTTGACTGTAATGTCACCAAAGGTCCTCAAAGTTTAATAACACAGCAGAAGAGGAAGATAGGGAGAAGCCTGGAATGTTGGAATAGGTAGAATGAGGAGAGAGCAAAAAGGGGAGGCCAGGACAGGTGTCTGTACGTAACAGAGAAGGGGCTACAACAGTGGTCTATATGAGATAGAAGAGGGGGTTACAGCAGAGATCTATATGTGAAAGAAGAGGGGGCCAGGACAGGTGTCTGTACGTAACAGAGAAGGGGCTACAGCAGTGGTCTACATGTGATAGAAGAGGGGGTTACAGCAGAGGTCTATATGTAAAAGAAGAGGTGGCCAGGACAGGTGTCTGTACGTAACAGAGAAGGGGCTACAACAGTGATCTGTATGTGATAGAAGCGGGAGCTGTAACAGAGGTCTATAACAATGGTCTATATGTGATAGAAGAGGGGGCTACAACAGTGGTCTGTATGTGACAGAGGAGGGGGCTACAGCAGTGGTCTATATGTGATACAAAAGGGGGCTACAACAGTGGTCTACATGTGATAGAAGAGGGGGGTACAGCAGTGTTTTATATGTGATAGAAAACGGGGCTACAACAGAGGTCTATATGTGAAAGAAGAGGGGAGCACAGCAGAAGTCTATATGTGACAGAAAAGGGGGCTATAGCAGTGGCCTATATGTGATAGAAGAGGGGGCTACAACAGTGGTCTATATGTGATAGAAGAGGGGGGCTATAGCAGTGGTCTATATGTGATAGACAAAGGGGCTACAGCAGTGTTCTATAGGTGATAGAAGAGGGGGCTACAACAGTGGTCTATATACGATAGAAGAGGGGGGCTACAGCAGTGTTTTATATGTGATATAAAAGGGGGCTACAACAGTGGTCGATATGTGATAGAAGAGGAGGTTACAACAGTGGACTATATGTGATAGAAGAGGGGGCTACAGCAGTGGTCTATATGTGACAGAGGAGGGGGCTACAGCAGTGGTCTATATGTGATAGAAGAGGGGGCTACAGCAGTGGTCTATATGTGATAGAAGAGGAGGTTACAACAGTGGTCTATATGTGATAGAAAGGAAGAGGTGGCAATTTAAAAGCCCCGTGGTCTATATGTGACAGAGGAGGGGGCTACAGCAGTGTTTTATATGTGATATAAAAGGGGGCTACAACAGTGGTCGATATACGATAGAAGAGGAGGCTACAGCAGTGGTCTATAGGTGATAGAAGAGGTGGGCTATAGCAGTGGTCTATATGTGATAGAAGAGGGGGCTACAACAGTGGTCTGTATGTGAGAAAAGAAGGGGCTACTGCAGTGGTCTATATGTGATAGAAGAGGAGGTTACAACAGTGGTCTATATTACGATGAAGAGGAGGCTACAGCAGTGGTCTATGTGATAGAAAGGTGAGGTGGTTTATCAAAAGAGGTCTATTTTTTGTAAAAAGAAGTACGGTGGTCATGGGAAGGAGGTCTGTACGTAACAGAGAGGGGCTACAGCAGTGGTCTAATGTGATAGAAGCGGGAGTTAACAGAGGTCTATGTAAAGAGATGGCGTATATGTGTATAAGAAGAGGGGCTACAACAGTGGTCTGTATGTGATAGAAGCGGGAGCTGTAACAGAGGTCTATAACAATGGTCTATATGTGATAGAAGAGGGGGCTACAACAGTGGTCTGTATGTGACAGAGGAGGGGGCTACAATAGTGGTCTATATGTGATAGAAAAGGGGGCTACAACAGTGGTCTACATGTGATAGAAGAGGGGGGTACAGCAGTGTTTTATATGTGATAGAAAACGGGGCTACAACAGAGGTCTATTTGTGATAGAAAACGGGGCTACAACAGAGGTCTATATGTGATAGAAAACGGGGCTACAGCAGAGGTCTATATGTGACAGAAAAGGGGGCTATAGCAGTGGCCTATATGTGATAGAAAAGGGGGCTACAACAGTGGTCTATATGTGATAGAAGAGGAGGTTACAACAGTGGTCTATATGTGATAGAAGAGGGGGCTACAGCAGTGGTCTATATGTGACAGAGGAGGGGGCTACAGCAGTGTTTTATATGTGATATAAAAGGGGGCTACAACAGTGGTCGATATACGATAGAAGAGGAGGCTACAGCAGTGGTCTATAGGTGATAGAAGAGGTGGGCTATAGCAGTGGTCTATATGTGATAGAAGAGGGGGCTACAACAGTGGTCTATATGTGAGAAAAGAAGGGGCTAGTGCTGTGGTCTATATGTCTATATGTGATACAAGAGGGGGCTACCGCAGTGGTCTATATGTGATAGAAGAGGGGGCTACAACAGTGGTCTATATGTGATAGAAGAGGGGGCTACAACAGTGGTCTATATGTGATAGAAGAGGGGGCTACAACAGTGGTCTATATGTGATAGAAGAGGGGGCTACAACAGTGGTCTATATGTGATAGAAGAGGAGGTTACAACAGTGGTCTATATGTGACAGATGAGGGGGCTACAGCAGTGGTCTATATGTGATAGAAGAGGGGGCTACAGCAGTGGTCTATATGTGATAGAAGAGGGGGCTACAACAGTGGTCTATATGTGATAGAAGAGGGGGCTACAGCAGTGGTCTATATGTGATAGAAGAGGGGGCTACAACAGTGGTCTATATGTGACAGATGAGGGGGCTACAGCAGTGGTCTATATGTGACAGATGAGGGGGCTACAGCAGTGGTCTATATGTGATAGAAGAGGAGGTTACAACAGTGGTCTATATGTGATAGAAGAGGGGGCTACAGCAGTGGTCTATATGTGACAGATTAGGGGGCTACAACAGTGGTCTATATGTGATTGAAGAGTGGGCTACAGAAGTGGACTATATGTGATAGAAAAGGGGGCTACAGCAGTGGTCTATATGTGATAGAAGAGGGGTCTACAACAATGGTCTATATGTGATAGAAGAGGGGGCTACAACAGTGGTCTATATGTGATAGAAGAGGGGGCTACAACAGTGGTCTGTATGTGACAGAGGAGGGGGCTACAACAGTGGTCTACATGTGATAGAAGAGGGGGGTACAGCAGTGTTTTATATGTGATAGAAAACGGGGCTACAACAGAGGTCTATATGTGATAGAAAACGGGGCTACAGCAGAGGTCTATATGTGATATAAGAGGGGAGCACAGCAGAAGTCTATATGTGACAGAAAAGGGGGCTATA